>DWLR01001348.1:0-18672 GCA_018246295.1 Papilio alexanor hazarajatica
TTATGGCACATTCCCCCCAATGATGCAGTCAATGGGGGAGGCCTGTGTCCAGCAGTGGACGATCATAGGCTGAGGTGGATATAATTTATATTGTTACTAACCTTTATTATTAATTTTCCGTCTTACTAACAAAATTATGAGCATGTAAAAAGCTTGAAAATATAATATTATTTATTATTAATAATTTCTTATACATTGTGATTGTAACGCTTCATGTTATATCATATCTACATATTGTATGTAATATTACTAGTATTTAAGATATTTCATTAGGATTCAGTGAGAGATGAATTTCATTGTATTTCTTAGATGTCTAAATGGCTTTTTTTATAAAAAAATAATAATACATGTTGATATTTCTGTAGTTGATTGACCGTCAATGTTTAATTTTTTTTTACAGAATTATTTGAATATTGTTTGAAGTTAAACTAGGGCATACCAACTTTCAAACAACAATAATATTACGGTTACTTTATTCAGTATTAAAAAAAGTAAGATTCAGATTGTTATAGGTATTTTTATAATTTCTCACTCTAGATAATAGAGCTATGCCTCAAGATGATTACATATGATCCTAACTACAACTATGAAGATGAGGAAGAAGGTGGGGGTGGAGAGGATGAGGAAATGGAAGATGAATCAGTGGAACCTGATGCAGATGCAGAATCTGACTCTGAAGAATACTCTGATGATGATGACATGTCATGGAAAGTAAGTTGACTTATTTTAAAGTAAAAACATTTTATTATTTCATTTAGATTGTTCAAATACCCTTGAGGATTTTTTATTCTCTAATCCATACATGCTTGTTGGTTGTAACCAACAAGCATGTATGGATGCTTATTACTTGTGAGTACTCTTGACGTTGCTTTTCTTCTGTCTATATTAACCCTTTGACCTATAACCACGAGTCTGACTCATGGTAAAAAATTTGTCTCATAAACAAAAACCACGAGTCTAACTCGAGGTGAGGAAATTGAACCTTAAATATCTCGCACAAAAGATCGTCAGGGCGTACAGGACCGCGTCTTTGAGCTCGGTCCTAGCACTTGCTGGGTTGCTTCCTCTGGACCTTCGGGTCCATTAAGCGGCCCTTTATGAAGTAAAAAAGGTTCACACCCAGCAGATGCTGGGAGACCTTGAGTTGTAGCGACCGGTCCTGTACGGCGAGACATTGCACCCCACGCACCTGGAGGGCCCGCAGTTCGGCAGCCTGGCGGACGGTGACGAAGTGGCCCAGCGAGCTGCCGTCGATGTAAATATCTACACCGACGGCAGCAAAATTGAAGGCAATGTCGGGGCGGCGCTATCAGTGTGGAATGTCGCCGCTGAGATCACATATCGGAAATTAAAGCTGGGGCGCTTCTGCACCGTATACCAGGCGGAACTGCTGCATGGGGCAACACTATATGTAATAAAAAGCGGATATAAAAGCGGTTTAGTATTCATTCCGATGCTAGGTCCACCCTGGAAACAGTAGCAAATGCCACTTCCCTCCACCCCCTCGCGGTTAAGGTAAGGAAAAATATAAAAGATAGCAAAAAACAATGGAATGAAGTCAAACTATACTGGTTAAAGGCACATGCGGGGGTGGAAGGGAACGAAAGGGCGGACGAGCTGGCAAATGAACGAAGACCAAACCCAACTACGAAAAGTGTCCCGTTTCATTCGTCAAGCGACAAATTCGTTTGGGGTCGCTTGAGGTATGTAACGGGCGCTATAGGGAAGGGGAAATCGCCTCCACTACCAAGGTCTTCTTCCCGGATGCCGTGGCTGCCTACCCCATATTAAGAAAATTAGAAATGGACAAAATCATCAATGGTATGGAGGGTTCTCCTCATACTTACACAAGTTTAAGTGCAAGGAGAGCCCTTCATATATCTGCGATCCAACTGCAGAAGAATTCGTGCTGCATATCTTGGTGGACTATCCCGTGTCTGGCGCGATGAGGACCGACGCTGAAATGAAAATAAAGGAAAAAAAATTATAAAATTAATATAAATAGTAAAATTAGTAACAAAGAAAAATGGAAAGAATTTATTAAATATTGCAGATCGTCGGCGCTCATGGCCATGAAAAGAAACAGTAATGAGACGAGCGGGGATATCTGTGATATTAGACATTAAGTAAATATAAGTAGATATAAGAAAATTGTAAAAACATAAGATTAATAAAGAATTCAAAATTACAATCCCGCACCCCAAGTCCCTGACCCGTATTATGTTAGGGGGAACGAGAGGGCGGCATAGCGCCGCCAAAAAGCTGTTTATTATTTTACAGTTCCTTTCGTTGCACTGAGATATATGTCCAGAAAAATATACATTTTGCACCAGTTGATGTATACGGCTGAATAGTCGAATAGCACAATCCACGATATTTTTTTGTTTATTATGGCACTTAAAATTGTCAAATTTCGTGTAGGCCAAGGGGTTAATATAGTAAAGAGAAAAGATTAGGTTGTTTATTCTGGATTAAGTCAAAAGCTTCTGAACAAATTTTAAGACTTCTTTCACAAATGGATAGCTTTTCTATCAGCGATTAAGCTTTATTTTTTATCTCTGTAACTGAGCTAAGGTAGTGTGGGTTGATAGTATTATCCCTCTGTTTGGTTTGATCGTCCCTCACCGCGACATCTTCTGTATTTATCATTCTTTTTTTTTTTTTAAATAAGAATACATTATGATATTTTAATGAAACTGTCAAATGTACAGGTGCGACGCGCTGCAGCCAAGTGTCTTGAGTCGGTGATAGCGACGCGACATGAACTTTTAGCTGAAATGTATCAGACTGTGTCACCGGCATTGATTGCCAGATTTAAGGGTATGTTAACTTCATATCTATACTAATATGATAAAACTGGAGCGAGCACATGCTATTATCAGAAACTACCAAATCGGATTTGAAAAATCCTTCTTGCGTTTGACACTCCAATCCTCATTGAAGAATGATATAGGCCATTTAACCTCACGCTACGACTTACTAACATGTACATACTCTAAGCTAAAAAGATGTAATAAAGCGGCTGATGCGATGCGACACAGTGTATATGCGAGGCACAACTAGTAGTTTAATTAATATTTTTATGACCTGTGAAAATTTACCTTTTGATTTTCTTTAACAGAACGCGAAGAAAATGTCAAATGTGACATTCTAAGCGCCTACACAGCTCTCTTGAGAGCAACTCGCCCACCACCTGCGCTGCAAGTGCCCATAGTACCTTCTGATGACTCTCCTCAGGCTTTACTTTTACAGAGGGTATGGATATTATAGTACATTTTTTAACTAGCCAAATCCGAGCATGCCAATACCAATACTTTGTGTTCTAGGGAAGAACAGAAGTAGCGGGTGGGCGTTTGTTGCCAAAAAATCAATCGACTGAATCGAAAATTCTGCTGTTGCTTATTCGATTGTCGAGTTTAGTAGTTCGTCGCCCTGAATATTCGAATAACAATCGACGAATTACTAAATGTACGCACACTACGATCCTCTGATGCATATGAATGTTTGATGAGGTCTGCGGTGAAGGCCGCGGGGAGGATTTATGCATTACCTCTCCCTACTGCCTCGCATCATCTCTGTTTCTCTTTTAAAGATTATTCTGTAACTTTTTTCTTCCATAGATGGTTCGGGGCAGTTTTGCATTCGCGCGTGGCGGTGTTTGCGTCGTTTGCTTTAACTATAACAGTATTTTAACTACGTGCGCTGCGCTATAAATTAGCAGTTAAGAACTGACCTGTCATTCCATTTGATTTCTTCTCTGAAGTCGGTTGGATTTAACTATTGCTTGTGTCACAGATAAATTGACACAACAATTTTGAAAATTCCGTAAGTTCGTTGGGATACGTATGTAATATTGGTGGTTTGTGGCAGGTGTCGGGGGTGGTGCGCGGCGCGCTGCGTGTGATCCGCGGGCGCAGCGCGCGCGCGCGTGGCTGTGCTCTGGCGCTGCTGCGCGAGCTGCTGGCCGCCGCGCCCGGCTGCCTCGCCGACCACGCCGCGCGCGTCATACGAGCGCTCACGCCCGCACTAACGTACGTCACTATTACTTCAAATATACATATTAACCTACAAATAATTGTTAATCGAGAGTAAGAGATTACTCTCTCTTTCATCTTTTTCATCACTTGATAGAAGATTCTTACGGAAAAAAAAATTAAGGAAATTGCGATCTGTTTTGATCATAACAACTTTTTGATCGAAAGCTCGGGATTACAATGTTTCAGGTGAGGAAAATAACAAACGAACGCGTGCGAAGCTGCCGGCTATTTTTTTTTTTAAAATATTAATCTATAGTTTCTTAAACAATATGGCTCATGTCTTTTTATATTGTTTTTGTACTCACTGTGGCGGAATCATCATAGTTTGTGAAATTAACGTTTTAACTAGGATTTTATTTCTCTTTTTAACCTATTTTTTATTCTGCATGTAAATAAATAGCAAAGTTTCAAATTACATATGTTATGATTATTGAAAATGATTCATTTGTTTGTAGAACCGCTCCGGCTTCGCAAACGTGCAGAGCATAGTCAACATTTTATTCTTATAATGTCGTACCTCTATCTAAATCTTCCCCAGTCCATCTATCAATCAAAACCATATGAAAATCCACTTAGTTTCTTTGAGTTGTTGCGTTAAGTCATACAAACGAGGCGAGGGGATTTTATATTACGTACAGATGAATAAGGGACGATGGGGCGTTGTCCGCTAAGCATCGAGGGTGACATACGTGTTCCTATTATGTTACAAAAATTATTTATTTATTTTGCAGTGACAAAAGTACAGCGTCGTCGATGAAGATTGAAACGCTAGTGTTCATAGTTTGCCTGGTGCGCGGCCACCCCGCGGACACCATGCGGCCGCACGTCGCCGCGCTCATGCCCGCCGTGCTGGCTAGCGTACAGGACCCCTTCTACAAGGTCACCGCAGAGGCGCTCAGGGTCCTGCAGACTTTGGTCAAAGTTATGCGGCCTTTGGGTTAGTTTTCCATGAGTTTTAAAACAAGCACTGGCAATCCTCCTTTATAATTATGTTTTATACCACGCTATTATTCAGTTAATTTTCAATTTCAATTATTTAATTTAGATGATACGTATGTTTTGTCCAAAGAAACAGTTGTTCATCTTCAAATAAAAGCACCACGCGAATTTTTGTCAGAGAAAAATCTAAGGGAGAATACACCTGTGTATTTTATGTGAGCGATTTATCCAGATAACGTGGATGTAATCGGCGAGGATGTGCAAGTGGAGACGCCGTCGGCCGAGCTGCGGCAGTTCGTGCCGGCGATGTACGAGTGCACGCTGGTGCGCCTGCGCGCCGCCGACATGGACCAGGAAGTCAAGGAGCGCGCCATCGCCGCCTGCGGACAGCTGCTCTGCCACTTCGGCGACTATCTGCAGGTCAGTGCGTGTCGTCTCAGCCAAAAGATGTGAATTGCTGGAAATAGGACTCCTTTGTGACTGAATCGCCTCAGAGATCTGTCTCTCAACGTTGGCCAGGTCGCTAGTTGCACCTTCCCCCCATTCAAGAACTTTTGACTCCATCGCCCGTCCGTTTTGCGAACTGTGTCCGGACCATTGGGACTTAAGTTAAGCAATTCTTTGGGTAATATCTGCCACCTTGGTGCTGCTGCTTGGACTGTTGACGTGTGATCTATAAACATTCTCAACAATTACAAAAGCTAAATATGCATTGCCAGCGTTTGTGTGGGAAAACAAGAGTGAAATATCTATTTCACCTCATCTGAGGAAGAGTTATTATGATAAAATAAATGTTTTTCATGTTCAAAATGTGATGTACATACGTAACTTTTCATATTGCATGCATTCAATCTGTTGCTTGATTTTGTCAAGAGTCCCAAACGGACGCTAAGGGGTCTAAATAGCATACTGTGGTAATCTAATGGTATAGCGTCTTTACTGCGAAGCTGTTACTAAGCTGTTTAATATGTCGTAACTTACTCTAAATTAATTGTTAGTAATAAAATAACGCGTATTTGTTACAGAATGAACTTCCCGTGTGCCTGCCGATATTGCTGGAGCGTTTACGTAACGAGATTACGCGTCTCACAACTGTTAAAGCACTGACCAAAGTAGCCGCCTCACCGTTACGCATTGACTTGAGACCTATCCTTGTAAGAAAATATAAGTTTTACATTTTCATATTCAAAAACATTTCAAGTATTACACTAACATTTTCGTTTCACTTTCAGTCCGATGTCGTACCGATCTTGGGATCGTTTCTAAGAAAAAATCAGAGAGCTCTAAAGTTGTCGACTTTGGTGTTGTTAGATACACTCGTGCAAAACTACAGCAACGACATTAGTATTGAGCTACTTAGCAAGGTATGTTATTTGCTTTACATTTTACCTATAATTAATATAAGTCTTGTATGTGGTACTATTGAATATTATTTATTTCAGTCAGTAATTTAAATGCAAAAACCCGTATCTAAGTTTCAATTTCATACGACTGTTTCTCTAGACCTCTTTCCCTTTCTATCTTTTCTTATTGAGAATTGGATGGAGGATGGGATGGATAGGAAAAGGAGATATCGTTTTTTTTTATCTATTTATCCTTTTCTCTGTTCAAAATAAAGGAAGTCAACAAACTGCAAATCATTTGCTTGTCGCTTATTCCTAAGGGTGTCATTTAAGGTATCATATGTTGCATGGTATGTCAGAATATGAATGGCGTTTGTCGCCTAGGTGCTAGTGGAAGTGCCGGCGCTGGTGTGCGAGTCGGACCTGCACTGCGCGCAGACGGCGCTGCTGCTGGTGCGCGGCGCGTGCCTGCGCTGCCCCGCCGCGCTCACGCCCGACGCGCGCCACGCCCTCACGCCCAACATACTCGCGCTCGCCAAGTCGCCCCTGCTGCAAGGTCAGTCGCGTGGCCTCATACCGCGCTCGGTCGCCGCCACTACCACCTAACATATGTCAAGATGTGAGACGAGTTAGAAAACCGAGAGATGATAAAAGACCGACAGGGAATTAAACTAATTTTTACGGATTTTATTGCGTTTGCTGGGGCGTTTTACGTTGATATGAATCAAAGTTGCCGGTGAAGAGTACCCTTCGTTGTCGTTCGCTTCGTTGTTTATTTATTATATATATTATGTTTTGGTTTTTAATAGGCTGGCGTAAATTGCCTCTTTCGAAAGATCGATATGCAATATTAACACGTTCCGTGCCACGGTAATTTTGAAGATTTTTCATTCAGATCGCGTGGGCGACCCACACTTCAAAGATAAAAAAGTCGTTTTAGACGTATGCCTTACATTTTTTCGATACTACAAAGCTATTGCTAATTTTCAGGGAAAAAAAATAACTTTTAGTATGCATTAGACAACAAAGCCATAAGTTTAAATTTCACTTTAAAAGCAAATAAACTTAATAAACATCAGCTTTAAATCAAACAGTAATTGTTGCGTCAACAACGCACGAACAAATGTTACGGTTAACGCCGTATACATGAAGTTGTCTTTATTTGAGTCTAATATTTTTTTTAAGTTTTTGTTTTTCATTGTGAATTTTAAATGGCCTAAAAGTACAGCGCGGGTTGTATATATACTTGTTTAAGCGAGGCTATTTAAACTTTAGCCTCTGCTATGTTTGTGTCGTGCAGGCGGCGCGCTGAAGGCGATGCTGGGCGTGCTGAGCGCGCTGGTGGCTGCGGACGTGGCGGGATGCTCGCGCCGCGAGCTGCTGGCCATGCTGGTCGCGCCCGTGCACACCATGCACGACCACAATGCCTCCGCCCACCACATTAAACAGGTACACCCGGTGGTACCTACACCGTTGTGTGGCGTTCCACAATACAATCATATCATTACGTTATATCGTTGATACCACTATACCATATTGGTCTTACAACTGGTGAGAAATTATTACATAAGGCATAGGCCTAATAAGAATAGTGTTATAATATGGTTATTTTATTACCATTTAAACTTTTAATGTTTCTAATATCCCTATATTTATTTCATGGCACGTATTATCTTATTAGCCCTTTATTTTCTTTGACCTGTGGCAACTTTTAAACACTACTATATTCCTGCTGCAATGTGTGAATGTAATATTTTATAGAGAATACGCTTGATGATACAGAGATAAGTTATAAATTGACTAAACGATCTAGTCACTGACGTTTTATTAAGTCATTTTAAATTGATTTATATCGGAAATATTCAGAGCACTCTTCGTAATTGTAATCATAGCTATTTTCATTTCGGATTCGGATTTTACTAACTAATTTAATCAGTTTCTGTGTACGAGTCTTTTTAGCTTAATGTAAATGTAATTTTGACATGCTTCTTTGGCAGGCGTTTCACTCGCTGGCGAAGTGCGTGGGCGCGGTGGTGGTGGAGGGCGGGTCGGACGCGCTCGAGGTGGTGCGCGGCTTCCTGCGCGACGCGCAGCAGCCGCCCTCCGACAACCACCACATGTTCGCGCTGCTCGCGCTCGCAGAGATCGGACGCAGGCTGTTAGTACACACCAACACACGGCACACGACACTCCCTCCCTAAATTTTGTCCACCATTTAAAAAGTTACTTTATCATAGATTGTATTTATTTTAAATCAACATGCAATGTTATAATTCCCTCGTAGCTGGGCGTATTAGAATATATTTTCATATGGTGTAATATATTGGCACTGCAGGGATTTGAGTTCGATACCGAATCTAAAGGAGGTACTTCTGAACTCATTCACACCCTCGTCGGAGGAGGTGAAGTCCGCGGCGAGCTATGCGCTGGGCTCGGTGGCCGTGGGCAACCTGCCCGAGTTCCTGCCCTTCATCCTCGGCGAGATCGAGGCACAGCCCAAGAGGCAGTATCTGCTGCTGCATTCCCTTAGAGAGGTTATACTTTGAAATTATTTTTTCCGGATTTCACGTTTATTTTTAATATGTATGATCTCGACGTTTCGAATACTTTACAGCACTCATGAGCATGGAGGGGTCTGAAGTGTTTGGACCTCAAACTAATTAATTCTAAGTGAAGTCGCAAAGTTGCTGCCAAAGAACCGTCTTTTTCAATTTGTTTTTTGCTTTGATCTATGCAGAATAAGTTCATAGTATCTTGAGGTCATGTCGTTAAACTTATTAAAGTCCGCACTAAATGATAGGCTTGCTTTGTTAGTTGCTAGTATAATAAAATTATTGTTTGTGATTCAATAAATTGTTAATTAAATTACTCGAATATTATGAGCAATCAGTCCAGAATTTTATAACTTTGTGTTTCTTTTCAAATTATTACTTTAACATTCTTTAGTGGATATTTCTGCGTTGTCAAAATGACAGTATTGACTGACCGATTGGTTCAGTAATAAGGTTCCTTTCTACACAGGACAAACATTTGTGTCATGTCTGTTTGTCTTCTGTCTGGATGTAAATACCACCGCGGGACGGGCAACAGCGTCTTTTCCTTAGTACGGCGGAACACACTGCCATCGCCAACCCGCCTGCCAAGCGTGGCGATTATGGCACCTCAGCCTATGTTCAGCAGTGGACGATCATAGGCTGAGGTGGATTGCCATCGATTTCTCGAAGGATTTCATAAGATATCGAACGATATATATTTTATTGCAGATAATTTCGTGTGAATCTTGCAGTCAAGAAGGAATAGAGGCGCTGAGACCTTTCATACCAGAGATTTGGGTACAACTTTCAAAACATTGCCAATGCGCGGAGGAAGGATCTCGTAATGTGGTATGTACGGTACCATTTTCTCGAAAATTGTTGTACTGTCAAATGTTATTATTTTTTTTCCAGATATATTTAAGTATGTCTTTGAATAGCTGGATTGCAAAATAATAGTAATATACATCATTTCTAAATAATGTTTCTAATAGCTCGCTTTGGCAGTTATTGAAATGGGGTCAATAGTTTTGTAGTTTACTGATTACAAATAAACAAATAATTTCTTAAATTTTTTTAGTACACAAATTTTGGTACCATAACTTTTTATTTAGCCGTTTTCGAGTTGCATGAGGCAAATAATAATAATAAATAACAAGGATTGCTTGTTTAATAAGAATTACCTATCGCACGAAAGAATTAGAATCTTTCGGTCGCTCGTCTCGCTATTACACCTTTCTCGTTTAGGGTTCTTTCCCTTTCTGCTCGGCTCCTTAGAGTCATAGCGACATTGAATAGCCTTCCATTATAATCGAGTTGTCGAAGGCACAAAGAATTTTTCGAATCCGATTAGTAGTTTCTGAGATTATTTGTTGAAATAAACTTTATTATATTCTTATAGATATTTTTTGTTGGCAGGTGGCCGAATGCTTAGGTAAACTGTGTCTGTTGGAGCCGGAGGACCTGCTGCCACACTTAAAAGAATTCCTCAAGTCGCCTGAACCGCTCACGAGGACCACGGCAGTCACCGCTGTCAAATTTACAATATCAGATCAGGTCAGTTTTAATTTAATATTATGTAGAAATTTGTATAACTAAAACCCGATGTTAAGTGGCGATGTGGTCGATAGATGGAAGGTTGATGAAGGATTATCTGATCGACAAAATTAAATTGTCTTGACTTTATTTTTTAATGTTAAAATAATAGTAAAATTAAAAAAAAAAAATTATGTCTATTGCTATTGATCTGTCTGTTAAAGGTAAACAACGCATCTGATACTTGCAAATGTTTGTAGCAAATGTCTATGAGTATCTGTCTAGGTGACCGCCTGCTCGTTTGCCGCTTTCTTGTATAAAAAAGGAAAAAAGATTTATTGAGATGACTTATAATTGACACCATATTTTTTCTTTTGTCTTTTTAAGATGCTAGCACTTAAAGCGGTTTGATTTCCTTCTATTGATATTGCTTTTTAAATGTGATGTATAAACTAGGCAATAAACAGTTATTATTTTCTGTTAAAATAATGTATGAAAATTTAGTTTGACGTGACATGTGGGCAATTTTTTCGGCTTAATATATATATTATTTTTCATGGAATAATGTACGAATGCGGTATAGGCGAGAGAGGTATACCGGGACCGCGGGGGATCCTTAGTGTTTGCCTACCCCTCTGAGCTACGGGCGTGAAACGTTTGTTAATCTGTTGTGTTCCCGACAGCCGCAAGCCATCGACCCGCTGCTGCGAGCGTGCATGTCGGAGCTGCTGGTGCCGCTGCGCGACGAGGCGCTGTGCGTGCGCCGCGTCGCGCTGGTCGCGTTCAACTCGGCCGCGCACAACAAGCCCTCGCTGGTGCGCGACCTGCTGCCCGCGCTGCTGCCCACCATATACGACGAGACCAAGGTCAAGGTACGCAATCACAAACAGATTGACATCAGTCTAAATTATCTGTATATATTGATAACTTTATAGTAAGGTAACTTGTGAACAAATTGTCTATTTGACGTAATATATCAAGGCTCAAACCCAGGCCCGCGAGCCGTAGTGAAAGTTTAAAAGTTACAAAAATAGGTTTGCCAGTGGACCGCAAAACATTTCTGAATCGTTTATTTGGACCAATTGGGAAAAAGACTAAACAGCTTTATAATACCATTACATGATAAAGTAGACTATAATAATGTTAAATACAATAAAGCATTGACGAATCAAAAAGAATAGAGATATAAAATAATAGAGTTAGATACTTTTATAATTTCTTCTTTTTAAAGAGGTGTCTCGATTGATGTAATGTAACAGACGCAGAGCCACTGTTTTTCCCATAGATCACCTAGGATAGCATTTGCGAGTATTGGTATGAATGCAAAAGTTTAGACAACTCATTAGATATCATCGAATTTCTTACAGAATGTTTGTCTCTTTGTTTTGTTGTAATAGAAAATGGTGCTTAAGCATAGGCCATATAAATTATCTGTAAGCCTAATAATAACCAAAAAAACAGGTAATTTAAAAACATTATTATTTATGTATGCATTTTCCTGATAGCGATTTTTTAAACGGAAATGGCAAATCGCTTTTTTTTTTTGTGGATATGTATGTATGTCTATTGCATTGTGAGCTTCTGTAGCCTCTCTATTTCTCTTCGTTTTGTATTGATTTTTAAATTAATTACAAGTGATTGTTTGTAATATTTTCAGAAAGAACTGATCAGAGAGGTGGAGATGGGTCCGTTCAAGCATTCCGTTGACGACGGGCTGGACCTGCGTAAGGCGGCGTTCGAGTGCATGTACACGCTGTTGGGCACGTGCCTCGACCGCCTCGACGTGTTCGAGTTCCTGCGGCACGTGGAGGACGGCCTGCGCGACCACTACGACATCAAGATGCTGACCTACCTCATGTGCGCGCGCCTCGCGCACCTCTGCCCCGCCGTCGTGCTACAGAGTGAGTGCCCTCTCCAAACTTGATGTCCAAACCCCTTCCATATACTAAAAAATTTTCTTCAGCTTTTAACCTTCTTAAAACAAGTTAAACTTCTTTTGGAAAATGTCTTAAAGTCACTTCAGAAAAATGAAAATTAATTAAAGATGTAACAAAACTACAAGCGCGCATAAATAATATATACATGCATATATACACTCGGTCACATTTAAATATGCATTTTACCTCTTTTCACAATCATTAAAGTCGACACTCGATATATATTTTGTTTGGCAGCACTATAAAACTTTTTTCTGTCCGGTGACCAGGACTGGAGAGCCTGGTGGAGCCGCTGCGCGCCACCTGCACGATGAAGGTGAAGGCGAACTCCGTGAAGCAGGAGTACGAGAAGCAGGACGAGTTGAAGCGGTCCGCGCTGCGCGCCGCCGCCGCGCTGCTGCAGATACCGGAGGCTGGTCAGTGTACACACATGAATGTGTCGATCTTATTGTTATGAGAATTCTTTCATAGCGGTAGAACGCCGCATAGGTTATAGTTGTTGCACGAATAAGTCAACGTAACCGAAGCACCAAACCCTCGCAGAAAACAGACGTAAAATATAAATTTTTATGAGGTATTGGAATAACTAATTCCGTTATTACATTTTTTGTCGCCGCTTTTATCTACGTTCTCTGTTCAACATAAAGGTTGGCGAAACACCTTCAATTCGTGTTGTTGCATTGATCTTGTCATCAGTGTTTTTAAATGTTTTACTCTTTATCTTCATTTACGTATAGCGCCATCTATTGACGTAAATATGAGATTCTGTACCGACGTGTAATTGCTTTATCTCTCAAGGCCTCTCCACTTTATTCTGTCTAAACGTGCAACAGATCTCTCACCGAACCAGATAACAGACACTGTATTCAGACAATAGTTTTACATGTCAAGTTAGTACCCGTTGAACACTTGACGATTTATTTAAAAAAAAAAAAAACTAATTTTGTTTGTATTTTTACTGCTTATAGATTCGGTTTGTATTCCGTACATAATCGTATGTGTAGTGGAATTGTATTTGATTAATATTGTTTCAGAGAAAAATCCGCATTTGATGGACTTCGTGACGCAGATCAAGTCGATGCCGGAGCTGCAGCCGATATTCGAGTCCATCCTGAAGGACGCGTCGGGCGCCGCCGACACCAACCTCATGGACCAGAGCTAGCCGCCTCGCCCCCCACCCCCACCACGCCCCCCACGCTCACATATTAATCTTTACTTTTCTTTCTCCTTTCGTGAAATGTTATTTAAAGTAATCTTATTGTAAAAATGTTTAGAAATAGACCTCTATACAAATAATTCTTTTGTAATTTGTCTTGTCTTCAGAAGATACAAAATTTTAACAAACCTTTTAGCTTTCACTCTACTGGCTGACCTTGGAAGATGTTAATGCTCGTCCACGTTTTTAATTTCGTTGATGGTTGGTCTGAATGCATCTTTCTCATATTGTAATAAAAATAAGCTGGTTAGGAGCAGAACAAAAAATTTTTTTTTTAAATAAAACATACAATTATAAGAATAATTTGATAAATAAAGCCGTAAGGATCCAAATTAAACTACTGTATCTATTGATGGATTTATTACAAAAAAGAACACATTACAAACGGCATTCATTATATAACATCGTAAATGACGATCTCGACTTAGTAATTGCGGAGGCGAATTATCTCAAAGGTCACAATACAAGAAATATAATTATTAAATAGGGATTTGGATTTATGGCTATATAGGTTGCCCTAACGCGACAAGGATGCAAGATTTATTTTTTAATTGTTTATTAACATAATTGCATCGTATTTTAATCGATTTTTCATAGTGCTTGCGAGTAAATCGATTTCGTAGAGCCCATTGTGAATACAGACAGGCTTAGTGGAAGGATCAGTTATTTATGAAATCAATGTTGACAATTTAATCGCTATATAATCAAATCGATATGTTAGATCGGCGGCAATCGAATATTATAACTTAAAACGGTATATTATATCGAATATAAACGTGCATCCTTATTTATATACCGACTTATACTTTTTAAATACAACCAGCATACAAACAATAGGTTCATAAAATTCTCAATTTGTAGTTAAATTACATGATATTTATAGATTAATAATTTAAAAGATGCTACTGCGGTGATCTTTCCAGCAAAATTGGTTCCGGCGAATCACATTTAATATCGGTTGGAAAAGTGTCTAAAGAAAAAAAAGAGTTTTCAAAGAATTTACTGATATGTGTTCTGATATTACACGCAATGTGGAAAAATCATAAGGGCCTTTATAAATAAAATATATGAAATAAAGTAAAACGCAATTTCTCATTTTCCTTTCCTTTTGGTGGCTGGCGTAGTGCTCGATGCTCTGGGAGTTCGCGTTTCGTTCTGTCAAAGTAAACATACATGTATTATTTGACCATGTATTATAATACCCATACATTATTAGTTTATACAGTTTTCGTATAGAATCGAAACTTAAAACGGACTTTGTTTTATATTACGACCGCTGCATTTTATGTTGCGCGTATTTTTTTTTAATTATTTCGACATGTCTTCTAAACTAGTTGTCAAAATAATGTTAGTTTGGATAAGGATTAATACGGAATTAAAAAAAAATAGCGTTGTATATAACTTACCTACTACCTACTAAGTAACCTTTAAAAGTAGTAACTTATAAATGAGGAATATCCTACCATGTATTGTTTTGTTATATATCAAAAGCTCCTAGGCGGCTGGACTTTCCGCCATTTACAACAATTATCATCATATTTAAATCAATTTATACAAAACCTTAACAAATTATACTCCCTAAACTTTCCTCATGAATCACTCTGTCCATTAGTCGTATTGATTGAGCAGTTTTTCATCAGACAACGCGGTGGGGGGCTTTGTTTTATAAAATATTCCACTGCTGGACATAGGCCTCCCTCATTGATAGCATCATTGTGGAAAAATATGCCATAATCCCCACGCTTGGCGGGCGGGCTGGCGATCGATGCTGCCTGTCCCCCGATGGTCTTCACATCCAGACTCAAGACAGAAATGTTCATGCACACAAATGTTTGTCCTGCGTAGGAATCGAACCCACGATCTGCGGCGTGAAAGGTATTTTAGCACTAAGCTAACCATGCACTAGTCAGTCAGTTTATAAAATGTAGTGATATGAAATCATATTTGAGAACTTCACTGTTATATTGCAAGCTACAACTAAATGAAAGTTTGGTACGGTAGAAAATGAAAAATCACGAAACTAAAAGTACTAGTAAAAGAGTTCAGGAGGATGAAATCGGTGCAGTAGTGACAGAGTTCGTAATGACGAATAAATCGTATAGATACTATAGATAGTATAGATTTATCGTAAGAGCCTAAGCTTTTGAATAATTGATTTTACGGGTTTAGCTGGAGACTGTCGCGTGAGCGTGGTGGCGCTGGCGTTGCGCAGGATGGGCCGGGCGGCACTGGTGGCGCTCGCCGCGGACCCGGCCCGGTCCGGGCTCTGCTCCTTACTGTTAACAAATAATGAATCATTAGAAGTCTTCTGAATGAAGGTCCAAGATTTTTTGTACCATCTTGCAAATTGTTTCCATGTACCTGCTCGTGCGGGATACTTGTCCTTTTCTGCTAAACATGTCGGAAATTCGTCCTCGTAAATCTCGTTTGCTGCCACCTGCTGCGCTCATGTCGGAGTCAGAACCCTAAAATTACAAAGTATTAATAAAAATATGACATCACCAATGCATATAAGATTATTATATTTTTATAGATAACCTGTGAAACTGTGCCGATAGATCTAAAGTCCACGACCTCCGCGTTCTCAACATGATCGTCAACAGAACGGGACTTCGTGAGTTTCTTCAGTTTGCCGAAAATACTCTTTTTCTTCTTCTTCTCCGACGGCAGCACATCGCTCTGCGCCGATCCACCTGACAGCCGACTGTAATACAAAATAAATTATAACTGAGGACGCGAACACAGGATAGTTTTTTGTGCAAGAAGTTGGCAAACGAAAAAGCGGGTCACCTAATTTTATGTGACCGCTACCCATAGACATCTGCAACAAGCTGCAGTTGAGACATGTTGCAGATGCGTTGCAAGGTAAGCATCATGGGCATAGGGGAGAATGAGCAGAAAAAGGATATTTCCTTTTCTTACCCTCCCCCAGCCGTTAAATCCACTTCCCTTATTAGAAAATGGTGAGAAGGGGAAGAGGACTAGAATCGGGCCTTCGGCACTTCACTCTTCAGACGAAAAACAGAAAACTGCTACTTCACGCTTGTCTTCTGTGATGTCGTGGTATTTCACCGGTCGAGAGGCCATTCGAAAACAGATGTTGTTGCTGGTACGACTGATAAATCGCTCGTATTGGAATTTAATACATTTAATTAGATACACCCCATTATTTAATAACTTTACAATATATTGTCTTATAATCTTGTATTAATTGATGATTGATGTAGACATTGTCATAGATATTTCCCGTTAGTGTGCCCCAGCATTATAGATAAGAAATAGCTTCATATCGGTTGCCATGGTAATTTTTTATATGGTGGTGATATGCCATTAGAAAGTTTTTAATTTTACATTGCAATTTTTGAAGATTATATGTTACATGCATTTATATAATTGGTGCTGGTAATATTTAGCAAACGAGGTGGCGTTTTACCCTGCCATAGTTATGTTGGCAGTATTAACTTTTTTACACATCTATTCACCTCCCTGCCCTTTTCCCACTTGCGAAGGGACGGCATAGTATATACTACTCTTCCATATATCCTGGACTCTACTGTAGTTTATACCGTTACTGGTTTTGGCTATAGTTGTACGACCGGCCGCCTACCTGACGCCAACCCTCCTCGGGAATATACTTATATAAGGTATTTAATATGGCATTATGAAATAGCACAAAATACACAAAATGTTTGACACATCTATTATCGAAATTAATATATGCGGAATCAATTAACCAATCCAACAAGTTTTTTTAATCAATTATACATATTTGGTTAATAAATGACGAAGTTTTGCGGTAACGAGAAAGAAAAATGAATGCTCCTTTTTTGGAAGTCGGTTAAAAATGCATATCACCTATCGAGGCTGGAGTCTCTGGGCAGCGTGTAGAGGCGCCGGTCGTCGCCGTCCAGCGACTGCATTGATGACACGCTGCCCTCCTCAACAGACATCCATATCGTGCTCTGCAAATTAAATCAGCAATTTATTCTTTAAAGGAATTTAAACGTAAGTTTACATCGACGTTCTGTTCTTGTCCACCATGCTGGCTGTAATTTGAAATGCAATAATTATATAGGAAATATTGTATAGGTTTTTAATTGCAAAATCGGCCTTTTGCAAATTGTATTCATACTTCTAAAAATAAAATTCGGAACGTTTCCATGTCCATTTCAAATCGATACGTAAAAGTGCGAATTTGATTTTAAAAATGCTGAATTTGATTTGTAAAATACTGAAATTGATTTGCAAGTCTGAATTAGAAGTGAAAAACTTATATTTAATAGATATCTATCAAACATAAATAAATTGATGTTTTTTTGTGAGAATGTAAAAGATATGCACTTGTTCTTTTGTGGTTTGTTCAAGCGACACGGAGCGTTTCTTAAGAGAAGGCGCTCGAGACGGTGTCCGGGTCGCCGGGGACACCGACATCGCGTCCCGCGGCTCCGCTGTCATGCCTCTGTAATATAAAGAGCGAATTACATATAGTTTATGGCCATAAATATTGCACATCGACCTATGGAACGTTATTTTTGCCGCACAATCCGATCACTTAGCATGCAATACCAGAGATAACGCTCTACGAAGCCAAAGTCTCTTTCCAAAGGTGTAATGACCAATCTTTATGATTCGATGATAATAAGTAGAATCTTTTGCCATTTATAGCCATACTGAATTTTTTAGATATGACATAGATTTTTAATAACTATGATTCTTTATTTTGAGGAACCGTCTACTGTTTCAACGGTCTTAAGAGGCAAAGAGTAGAGTAATAAAGCTCTCTCGAAAGCATCGGCTTGCGCAGTCAATTTATTATATTACTGGATTGAGAGTCGGTCGAGTTCTTAGCTCACTTGACTTGAATCTCAAGGACAAGTAAAACGTCGCAAGGGCCCGCGAGAGTGGGCGTCGGCTCGAGCTATTACACAATGAGCGTTTAACATTCCAATTCTAGGGAGAGAAACCACGACTTCCTTGGCAGGTCTTACTGAATTTTAAGGAGTTATATTTGTTTAGTTGATTACCGCCTCATGCCCGCGGCCTGGTGGCGACGCGCGCGCTCGGCGATGCGCGAGGCGCGCAGCTCATCCAGGCTGCTTTCGCTGATCAGCTGCTGGGCGGCCAGCTTGGCGC
>DWLR01001349.1:0-18670 GCA_018246295.1 Papilio alexanor hazarajatica
TTAGATACACTTTCACAGAAGTGACGCTTTGATGAGATTGAAAAAAGAAAAAAATTACGAGAGAAAAACAAGTGACTGTCGTATTTCGGCCAGTATCAATTTGAACACATTTGTTTTTAAATTATTAATTTTTAATAATAAAAATTATAACGTTTCATAATTACTTTGACACCAACATATCCGTTTCCATATAATAAGTTTCACAGAATTTCATTAATCCATTATAATACAAACTATTACATATCAAAATATTATCTTGTGAGGTCATATCAATTTGTCTAATAAACAATACTGTCAAACAATAATAAGAGAGAGACAGAGGCCATAGTCTATAGTGTATTTGCAATTTGCGATGGGGACCGTTGTGAAGTTATCTTCTACAAACTTTAACACGTATAACTAAAACTAAACAATAGTTTCATCTTTACAATGACTCTTTTATATTATAACTATCTTCATAACTATAAAAATAGGTAATAAGATATGTTACATATGTAGTGATAAATATTTCTTTAGCAACTGTTAACGCAAAAATGTTGAGAGTAGCTAACTTCACTCCGGTTAAAGAATTAAGCAACGTCGTGAGTTTTTCTATAAAAATATCGATTGAATAATATAATCATTGCGTAATTTAATACAATTTAGAGACAATGGCGGTTACGCTTGAATGGCATGGTATAGTTGCTGCATTGCACTTTCAGTAAATAAAATTGCATAATGCTTACGCCAATCTCTATTATTTCATAATAAATATTGTATGTAGCGAACCGAAGAATTTTTAATTAATTACGTAATATATGAACATCTATTCCCATAATATCTTATACATTTGTAAATATTTTTATAGTGTCACTGTTAAGTACATAATATCTTAATAGAAATATCTTTTTTAATACAATTAACAGTAACGTTTTAACATAAGGGTAGGCCAAGATTACGGCTTCCCTTTGACGCTATTCTGGCACACCTCGCTCGCTTCGTCTACATCCATACATCTATTCATACACGCTCGCTGGTTACGGGTACTCCTTATATCGTCTTTCTTTAGAATATCACTAATTTCACTGGGGCAATCCCCTGCCAACGCGCGTTCAGCGTTAACTCTTGCAATCATTAATTTGTCTTGTATCGTTTTAAATTATGGTCATAAGGACAAGTTTAATATAATACACTATTATAAAATATTTAGTATCACTTTAAGTTTTCTTAAATTATCCGAATTGTGTAAGAATTTCTGAACGGAAAATCTTCTTTTCGGTATTATTTTTAATTTTTATATGGCAGCTACACCTGCGCTTTCAAAAGAACTTTGTGAAAAGGATTTGCATAATAAATGTTGATGAAATAGAATCAGTATTTTCACTAATCTCCTTTCACAAACTTACGGCACGGACGTGATATATTTTTTCCTCACAAATTTCTTTTCAGCAATAAATCAGTGCGGTAGGCAATTTATCTCGTCACGGAACATAATGCCGGGGAGAGCTTACGAGTCTCGGACCGTTCCTTTTTCACTATTCTGTTCATAGTGGTTTTCGTTCATATCAAACTGAATAATAGCATTCAAATACATATCTGCGTTTCCTTGAGGTATGATGTATTAACATTAAAGGCCTGTTAAAAAGTTCTACAGTATGTCTATAGGAGATTTCGTCATAAAATCTCATAGTAAATCTTATTTATATATATGTATGCCTTTGAGAAGTATGCTAGGCGTTACTATAAGTGAAGAGAAATAGCACTGTTAAGGAAGTGTGGTTTAAAAGTGGAGGTTGTGACTAAAATTGAGAAAGGTATTAAAAGGATGAATAAAAGATTGGCAAAATTAATTTATGGTGCGAAAGTGAGTGGCAGCGTTGATCTGGCTCCACCGCCAGGTTGGCGATATCTTAAAGAAAAACGAAATAAGCAGTACCGTAATCGATGAGTATGTTATGTGGAGGACCGTGTCAAACGGAAATTCGTAATCTCTGCATACTCATTAGGGTTTGAGTGGACAGATGTAAATGTGCAAACGGGTCGCTGGATACACACCTCAGCAGCCCATTACCGTTACGTAGGCAATATAAAATTATAAATCAATAAAAAATAAGAATTACATTTTTGTTATATCGTAAGTTAGTGACAACGTTTTTATTTTTAGAACATAGTTCAATTAACGTTTTATTGGTGGGCCGTATTATTTACAATTTTAAACTTTTTCACCCATATCTAAAGCACCCTTACTAATTTTTTTTTAAATAGTTAACATAAAATGAAATAGTTTGAGTCTTCGGTTTTGTTCTTTTCAATTTACCAAATTATGACAGTTATTATTGGTAGCTACGGAATGGCTATTGTCTACAATAACTCAATCAATTGGAATTTTGGGTACAAATAATTTACGGTGCGGTTACTAAACGCAATTCCATTGCAAATTTCTAAGCGCTCAAAGCAAAACAGTCATAGTTAAAAGTTTCTTTACTTATAAAACAAAATAATAGAACTAACTAAACTCATTATTTCAACTTTTGAATTTTGTTCTTTTGTGTGCAATTATCTTTAAGTAATTCATGTTAGGGACCTTCCAACAGGATTTTTTAGGATTAAATTTTGTTAACTTGATACTTATTTTTATTCTTTCCCGAATGAATAGCTTTATAAAACTTTTGTTCATATTACAAAGTATCCGGATATACTACCGTGTGTGGAATACATCACAGATTGTTCCTTTGTTCTACTTGGAATTGGGTTTTATTATATTTTGCCTTATTTATTTATTTATATTTGTGTACTCCTTGAAGAAAAAATGGCACTGTAAGTATTACAATTTAAGATAATAGTTAAAAATATAAAGTACGAAAGATGTGAGGTATAAATAGAAAGAGTAGTTGACAAAATATGTAGCGAAATCTTCCAATTAACACATTTCGTCGAGTGGGCAAACGGATCGGGCATTTTGCAGGCGGCACTGAACCCTCTTCACGCGGAGCCGAGTGCTCGCGGAAGGCAGGGTTGCCATTAAACAGTGCACTTACTTTTGGTAGGTTCACTTTTGGAAAAGTGTATGGTCAGAGTTGTTATTTTATGTAATTGAATTATTTAATATGTAAAAACTTAATAAAAAGAACCGAAGCAATTAATGCTGTATCTTCTGTGACTTTTCAAAAACAAGCCGTTTAGGTTACTCTTGTAGCCACAAGATGAAACGGAAACAGAATTCTACATACATACACATGCGCATAAAACTCGGAATTCTGTAGATTTCGTTTTTTGTGGAGCGGTAAAAGGAAAAGTGTATTATAATTCAAAACATCAACACTGGAACACGCTCGCCTATTAAATCGTTCTTTTTTAAAAAGATGTAGGCACGCATTGTGGCTGAAGGCAAACAATTTGAACATTTGTTGTGATTTCAGTAAACTTATGATTTCAATGATTTTGAAATTTATTTAAAACCTCAAAAAATGTGAGTCACTATTTAATGTCCCGTGGTATACGTGGCCCGGTGGTGGTTCTTTTATTAATAACTATCTCACTTAAACATGTACAGTAAAATTATGGACTTAATAGAAAAGCTAGCATACATTTGAAACATTTTAACTTAGTAAAAAGAATTAGATCGAGATCGGGTTTTTGCAGAAAAAAACATTTTTAGAATCTGGACTTGCTAAAATTGCGCACTACATTTTTTCTGTACAGTCAGTTGAATTATGACAAATAGTTTTTATTCTTTGTTGGGAAAATCGTGACATTTTGTTTAAAACTTGCCTCAGTTTGAAACAAAATGTCACGTTGTGTTTTAATTTTAGACTGAAATTTACAGAAGGGTTATTTACACATGACACAAAATTAGGATTAATAATTATTTAAAAGTACATGACAAAGATTTTTTTTCCTGAAACTGTGACCACTTGTGCCATAATCCGTTTTCGCCTAGACGTTTTTTTTTGGGACACCTGTATGTACATTCATTCATTGAGAAAATCCTTTATTGCAAAACTATACTAAATGTGGTACAGTTCAGTTAAAAAAGTACACGTTATCTAATATGTTTATAGATAATTTCTTCTTCCACATTAATCCTAAAAAGTACAATTCACTTTTTAATGGTATAGTAATAGAAGAGAATTCTTGAAGTAAATTGGGGAAACTTTATTTACATTGCCTAATTTAAGAATCAGAATTTAGTTAGCGTGATAAATGTGTATGTATGAATTGTATGCAACTTGATAAAGTCATTAGCTTAATCGATACCTTGGTTTTTATTTTTCTGCATTCGAGTTATGATTTAACCAATTTTTTTGTTCTGTAACCGATCTCGTACTGATTAAATTATTGAATGTTATTATTATTAAATGATTACCCCAGCGATTGGGAAAAACATTTCTAAAATTATACCAAAAATATATATGAAATGACATTTCGTATTGTCATAACTCATAGTATTTCTGCTAAAATGAAGTAATAATTCTAACAGATTTTTTTATCATGGTAGCCCTGCCCGCGGCCTGCGCAGCGCCGCACGAGGAGGGAAGCAGCCTCCCGGGTCGATGACCTCTAACCTAATTTTGCCATAGACGCCCAATTTATTTTTATTTTCACAATTAGGCAAAGGTAACTTACGTCATTCGGCCAGTGTTAAATGCATAAAGATTATGAATTAAATGTTTAATTTTTTTTTGTATAGGAAAATCGATAGTTGATTGAGGGTGGCGTTCATTGAGGGGTGTGGAGGGAGCGGCTTAGGGTGTGCGGGGGTGTAGGACACGAGGGCGCGTGCGCGGGGTGCGGCGGGTGTCGTGCGGGGTGAAGGGAGCAGGGGAGGGCACTCGGGCACGCTGCCACGCGCGCTCCTGCTCCTCACACGCTGCCCGACGCCCGCCGCCGCTGCTGCGCCGCTCGTCCCCGCCATATTGTCCTGTCACAGCAGTACGTCCAGGCTACTGCTGCGCCGGGACAAACCGGCGGGGACGTAGCTCTAGCCTCGGTCCCAACTACCAAGAATACTCCATTTGAACTGTACTGCCCAAATTTGTCGTGCTGTTTTGTTTGTCCTGTGTGTTCTGTTCACAGATCCAGAGAGTTGCCGGTTGTTAAACTTTACCACAGCAAGCAGCAGTATCCGAAGCCACCGAGTGTTGTGTGTGCCAGTGATAGATGTTGTGGTAGTGACTCTTATTAAAGTTGTTTTGTCTTTTAGATGTTGTAGTTTGACGTAGGATTAATGGTTAACCCGCCGGAGGGTGCATGTATCGAGCGAGGCTCGACGCATGCGCCCGCCATCTTTGACTGCATCCAGCGGTGGCCATTTTCTTATAGGGGTGGATAATATGAATAAAATCGTCCGCTTCTTTCACCCTCTTTACACTTAAAAACAATAGCACGGCCTTAACGATGTTCTAAAATTATTTATTTGATTTCAGTGTTCCTGTTTTTAATCTGTACGAAACCATAGAGTTACAGATTGTTTATCGTGTCAATTAAAGTCAATGTTAATTTGTATTCATTGGAATTATAAGATTCTATTTACAGGTCAAAGTGGCGCTTATGCATTAACAAAAATGCCCACTTTATACATTATTAAATAGTAACGTTTTTTTTAAATTTGGTGAACAGTAAATGCTCAGTTAGATCTAAAATTAAATTATATTGTATGTACTTACATCTTAATAATTTGTGTTGTGTATAATTTTCTATATCAAAATACCAGATTTTTTTTTCTCTAAATACTAGAAACAAGTTATAGGTATATTCAATGTAATTCAGTCACTAAACATCATTAGATGTTTTAATAATTTGTTGTATTACTGTAAAGTATTAATAGAATACAATAAAATTTTAGTTAGTTGTAACGCAAAAATAAGTCTTTGTTTAAAATATAAAAAAATATATAATTCAATTCAAGAAAATATTAAATTTTAACTTAAAACAAATAATTTACTATAAAAAAAACAAATCTCTAAAATCATGGACATATAATTTCTGAATAAATTCCCAGTCAGAGTTCGTTTAAAAAGTTAGAACAAGTTTGTTATTAGAGAGAGAATCTAGAAAATTAATAATAATATATCTTGTTAGAAATGGTTTGAAATAATAAATGTATTTGAATCTAGCAGTTATTTTAACCATTCCAACTAAACTTAAACGCATGTGCTAGAATACGGCAAGCGAAAATAGTCGAACGCCTGGATTCTAACCCACACCCTCACGATCAGTAGTCCGTACCCTAAACTATTAGGCTATCGGAGTTTAGAAATGCACTCCATAGGCAGCGTTATTTTTCTACTTGAGGACTGGACGCATCTGGAAATCTCCGGATTATTGCGAATGTCTATTATTCGTTTGCGTCTTTTTTCTATAAAAGGTATATATACGAATTGTTCGTATCGTAAATTGATTGTCTATTACGATTCATCTTGTAAAGTAACATTTTTAATTAATACCATGGAAAAACTGATCCTTTGCTCAAATGTAGTACTTAAAAACAGTATTACGGCACTTCCCGGGCGCCGTGTTGGGCGGGGCGGCGATGACTCATTCTGTCTGTCTATCACTTTTATATACGTGCGATATATATACTAAATGTTAAACTTGTAGCTTACTGAATGATAAAACTGTCTTAAGTAATAAATAAAGTACTAAGCAGGAACTAAACTGTTGAATTTATACCACCGTGTATATGTTTAATATTAATTATTCCATTACATGTCATATATCCTGTACTATAATCTGTCATCATGCTACTAAATAGGGCACATATGGGATATATACGTGTGAGTCTGAATAATGTGTTATCTCAAAACTCAACTGCAGTAATAGGAAACAGAGATCGATAACTTTGAAATTCTTTATTCATTCTTATTCTATCCACTCAATTTACTATCAGTCATTATTTTTGTACATAAGTTTGTCCCAAGAATCACAACCCTAAGTGTTGTTGACCTTGACCAGATCATCGGTCCAACTCCTTAGTGGCTTGGCCTACCTACGCTGCAGTGAAGGAACCGATCTTTATTGCGATCTTTGAGGGATGCTTACATACAGCAGTGAACATAATTTGGTTCTGATTATGAATTTCGTATACGTACCCACCTACCTACGTTGTTTCGTATGATCTATAATAATCGGTAATAAATATAATAATAATAATTTTTTTTACTAAAAGCAGAAAATTTTAAAAACTACCACTAAAATTATGGATCTGTATTATTCTTTTTGGAAGTATGCAGAAGACGAGTCATCAGACGAAACTCAGAAATAAAAACACCTTTACTTTGTCTCGCATTCTGTACTTTAACGCTCGAATCAGCTGTTGCTGTCCTCACTGTTCCGATTGAACTTTGGTAATATTTACGTTTTATATTTAAGATATTTTTTTTTTACCAATGCAATTAATTGATGAAACTGGCAACATTACGCATAGCTCTAATGACGTTTTTACTTCATGGAACGACGTCGTAAAATATTATTTATGGTCGGGGACGTCGTTAAAATTATAATTACGTCACAGTCGAGTGAATTGTGTTCCTCATTACAGCATATCAATCGATACGAGGAATCTTTTCAGTTATGAGAAATGAAACAGGTATGTTAAAGTGAGAGAATGTTTACGAGATGAATGAAGAGAAACGAACGAAGATATGTTTAAAATTTGCACTACGATATTAGGTAAATCGAAGATATATGGGCCAAAGTGTTGACATGCTACCCACAACTCACAAGCCAGTGTAACAACAAAACATCCAAAATTCTTGGATTTTAAAAGTGTAAAAAAAACTTATTAAAAATTAGCTTATTAAATTTTTTAAACACTATGAATTCGTCGTTTCTATTTAAAAAGAATTTAAACTTTATACAATTAACTAATATTCGGTGTTAAACCTTTTCGATATCAGATTTTATATTAGACAACAAATTTAAATTAAAAAAAAACTCTTGGATGAAATCTTTTTTACTCCGGATTTAGTGAAAGAAAAAATCTTACATAATTCTGGCTGAAAACCATTTCTAAAAAATTTAATAGAAAAAATAAAATCAGTCATCTTTGGCCAATCTCTGGCTTGCAAAACGCGGTGATGTTTCTCATGACTATATATAGTTCAGTATAATTTTAGGCTTCGGCGGAAATAGGAGGTAGGCGTGGCGGCTAATGAAGCCTTTTAGGCTTCAAGTACAGGCGGTAGCAGACGCTTCAGCGGATTTTCTAGCGAATAAAGATTTATAATTTTGAACTGAATTTAATAGGAAAGTTTAAATATATAGTTAAATTCCTTTACGTTTTGTAAATACCTGATTAATAATTAAAGTGAATTAAAATATATTTATTTAATTATTTCAAGAGATTATTTGATTGTAAAATAGATTGGCGTGCGTTTTTAGATTACAGTTACAATTACGATTTGTTATTGATTAATTTACAGACAAACTATTTATACCTAATACATAAAAAGTATATATATATATATATATATTTATTCCTATGTAGTTTGCGACACGTTGACATTAACTAACCAGTTGATAATTTATTTTATAACGTAATCGTTAATTTCTTCCCTGTAACCGCATCCTACGATGCTGTCACTGTCACCGACCGCCCCTGCTCGCCTACGCGACGACTCGCCGCCCTAATTTTCCCCACGACAAAAAGTGTACATCCCAACTGAGACAAAAACAATCGTAGTGACGTAATGGAGCGCGAGGGAAGCGCCGCGTCATCTCAATCGGTAACTATTGCCGGTTTTTTTGCAGTCGATAAATCACCAACGTCCTCGTAAAAATTCCGATTTATCTTTTACCTTTTCTATCCAGCGGATTGATTCGTCAGAAGAGGCGACTTGTAATTGAATGTGACTCGGCCTTTTTCCGATTACTCGATATTTACTCGATATTTTAGTGGTTGACAGCTTAAATAGGATTGGATGGATATTAACTGAACAAACGCTAAAATAGGGACACAAAATGTGGTCTCCATTCATACTTTTTGGTGTTTGTACCTGTCCTGAATGGAAGTGTACTTTTAAATTATGGTCAGACTTAGGATGACGATGTTGATTTAATAAATAACGCGAGCTTGAATTTGTATCTCCGAATTAGCTCTAAATAAATACTATTTCTTAAAATTATTCCTCATTAAAAGATAAAAGTAATCAAGTCTTTCAATATTACGAAATATCAAAATGAACTAATTTATTAAACAATTATAACAATAAATATAACTCCGTATAAATTAATGTAAATCACAAAAGAGTTTTTTTGTCTACCCTTTTGTTAAAGTCATCCTTTGAATAGTCCTTTCTATAAGATTAACACTGCCACCAAAAAAAAACTGAGGTAAAGGATGTTCATTGGACTTAACAATATCAGCGCTGCGCTTTATGGCTGAATAATTTTATAATCTGCGTATAAACTCGCCGCTGTGGTGGCGCGCGACTCGTTTCCGCGCCATTACTCCAGTCATCAAATGCAGACCATGATAGTGAATAGGAGAGCCATGCTTTGAATAATTTATGGATAAAGAAAAAAATATCAAAATATGAATAAGAAAATAATGTGATTAATTAATTTTTTTTAAAGATTTATTATTGGATAATTAGGATTATTTTTGTCTCGGTTTGTGTGTAACTTATGAACAACAAACCATTTTTTCAAATCAAGCTTGGAAATTAATCTTAGAAAAAAATAAAACCTATTTTATACATAAACTTAATTTAACCAGTGTTAAATTTACGATTTTAGGGATAAATCAGATTTTATTCACACGGGTTTATTGTAGTAGTGATTCTTCAGTAGGGGTACTGAAGAAAGGCGATAAGAATGACCGTAATCCGAGTTACGAGCTCGAATGCTTCTTTATTTGTACAAGGTTTTCAGTATTTTGGAACTATCCTAAAATCTTGATCACTCTTGGTCACCCTAGCGTTGGATATGATTTATAATGGTATAAGCTGGCAATGCCAGGGCGTCGTAAAACGCACTCTAGCTGAATGGGGCTCCAGTGGAGAGGCGACGTCCTTTGTTCCCGACTGCAGGGCATTAGTTAAGTCGAGAGGACACGCCCAAGGGTTGATTTTTGTGAGCTCAACAGAATATATCTACTTTCGATTAAATTAGCAGGAATAGTTTTTTGTTTATACTGGAAAGGTGCTTAATTTTGATGGCAGTGTTATATTTATTGTTGTTTCAGCTATGTTGAACAAAACTGAATTCTACGATTGTCATTCAAGACAAAAAAATTGTTGCTGTTTATATAATTGTGCGTGTTTGATAAGGATTGTTTGCTGTAAATTTTAAAATTGGTAGAGAACTCATTTTCGAGAAAAGAGTAATTTTTAAAAATTTTATGATCGAAAATAGTTTTAAGTACCTATTCTGTTGCCATCGGTTTCTAATTAAATCAACTGAATAAGAATTCATCAGTAGTATACCTGAAACAAAAAGTTAAAACTTTTAATAAAGCGCCATCTATATGTAGACTCATTGAAACAGAGAAATCACCACTTGGACGTTACTGAAAACAGCCGTTAGATTGCGCTGTTTCTCATATTCTTTTGCGCCAATGAAATATTGATTTTTCGACTGGGGGATGAGAAAAACGTGTCATCAGTTCTATGCGGTTCGTGTTGCTAGAAGAGGAAGAAATTCGCTTTTACATTTATATCTTTGGAGGCTATATTTATTCTTCTTAGCTCTTCATCTTGTCCTATTTAACGATCGCATTTTAATATGTAATTACACGTGGGGCTTTGCGCGCTTTTATATCTGTTAATAAAATTAAAAAAAAAAAAATACTTGTTCATTCCAAGAATTGATGTTACTTGCCTATATATACAAATGGTTCCATTGACTTCTGCAGAGAGACACAAACATTAAAAATGATGAAATGAATGACTTAAGGGTTATTTATTACCTTATTGCAAAGTATATACACTACGGAAATATCACCATTTTTGTTGCTCTGTCAAGATTTCAGTGATACACAAATTGTTTTCCTATTATTAATAATTTTCTATGAGTGTACCTACTTTGTAACGGGTTGTGTTCCCCTACTTTTTGTTGTTGAATATACTATTGCCACAATTATTGTTCAGAATTGAAGATATTGAGGAATTAAACTGCTTTTTCATGGATAAGGAAGCAAAGGGGCAGCGGCAACGTTAACTTATTATCGCCCATGAACATCCGCAACAGCAGAGGAACTGCAGATGCGTTGTCATTAAGAAAAGACTACGTTCTCTTCTTGAAAGGGCCTGAGTCGGTTTGCTAATACCGCAGGGAACAGATCATTCCACATGGCAGTTGTACGAGGCGGATTTAATATCTAGGTGATGTGAATAAATCAAAAATCTCCTCGGTAGTAATTTACTACTCAAAAATCTTCTTTTTAACATTTCAGTGATCAGTTATTACTCCCTATGGACCCATACCCTTAACACGGGAAATTAAAAATATAGCAACTTTTTTACGCACGGATATGAGACCTAACATCATACGTTCATGTTAATAACCTTAAAAAATGATAAGCCAACTTCAAAACTCCCGTCCGGTTTTAAAGAGGGGTTTTCCGGAGTTTTATTGGTTTATGCTTTGGTCGTTCATACAGTTTAGATTGCGGTTCATACATTTATTCTCTTAAACTCGTATTACAATGCTTTTAAATCATTTTTGTAGCGGACAGATTACAGATGAACAAGAAATAAAACATTTTGTCATTTGTTTATAATTAAGCTGTTTATATTATCTAATATAAATCTGTCAGTAGATTAAAATGAATTAAAAACAAACCACAGACAAATTAGAAACCAAGTTATGTATTTATGCCTCAAGCCATGTATTTCATGGCTTGAGGAAAATTTTTCTTTTTATTTTACCTTAATACAATAGTCTAAAATAAAAAAAAAAAAACAAGAACCAGGCACATTGATTTGCAGGGGTCCGATCTTGATGGCGATTCTTACATAAAATTAAGCAGTTTGCATTGCTTATATTTCAATTTTCAATTATATTTTTATATAAAAATCAAAATTGCGGAGTTTCTCTTTTTATTAAAAAATAACGACAAGTTTTGTACTTGAGGTTATGACAAAATGTTGCGTAAAAATACTTTTTCTAATTCTACGCTTTTATGTTACTTTAAAGACTTTTTAGATTTTTATGTCACTGCTCTACATTTTTTAAAACAATTATCATGGAGTGTTCTTTATTAAAATGAGAAATAGGTACTGAGATTTATTTTCATATCTCTGATATATAACATAGTATATGGTATATTTTTATTATGTGAAAACTATATTTTTTACTAGATAACTAGATACATTTTAACTATATTCGAAAAGCGCCATCTATCGGTCCTAGAAAATCTCTTACCATATTTTTGATAGTTTTCAAATGACAGCCATCTTGTCAATTATGAAGTGATGGTTAATGGGTAGTAAGTACATCATACTTTTTTTAATTTAATTACATTTAAATTAATTACATTCTCTTTGGTTAAAGGGCGTTTAGATTGTAACTATAAACTAAAATATTCGACGTCAACACAAACATTCAATAAATCGGTAGAATTTTGATCGTAGTAAGCTAATATTAACTTGGTAAACAGACGCTAGTAAGGGATACCTTATAGCAATAATCCGTGGGTCTAAAATTGCATATCTTTAACGTTCAATCAAAAAGGTCAGTGAGAATGTCAGTTATGCTTTGATAATAAAACCTTATTGCATTAGCGATAAAGTCTTAAATCGCTTGCGATGTCTAATCTTCCTATGCTTTGATTTTAAAATTTAAAAGGGTGAGTTTAAGCAAATCATTTCTACGCAGATATTCAACCTAGTTAACGATGAAGCACGCTTATTACTTACTAAATCTATGCTAGTAGGTTTTTATATTTATTATTCTTTACAATGTAATTTATCTTGTTTTTTTAATAAGGAATAAACAAGCGCTTAACTACAACCCCACCGGATGTTAGGTGATGATGTGGTAGAAATTTGGTACGCACTAGTTTACACCACCTCAGCCTACGATCGTCCGCTGCTGGACAGGCCTCCCCCATTGATCGCATTCACAGGGGGGGGGGGGCACTAGTTTAGTAACGTTATAATATTAGATTGCGTATTCGTAAAAGTTAAAAATTATATTCTTTTATTTTTTACGGCAACGGTCAAGAGTGACTGATTCGGCAGCCTTGCCATAAAAATACTGCAGTCTCTATCGGTTTAAGAATGAACCGGGCTTCAAAACTCTCCTTTAAATAAGTCTCTTTTCAAGACAATAAAGTAGTAGTAGTAGTCTGTTCGTCAGTAATGGACGAACAGACCGTAAATGTGATCTGTGCTGCGTTCAAATAGATATGTTAGTGTTTTACTTAACTTATGATCAGTGGTTTTCGAAACTTTGTGTACAGTGGACATGTAGAATAATTATCAAGAGCAGTCTATTTTTTTAAAGTAACGTCTAATAAAAATTGTACAGTTTATTTTTTATCACGTGCTTAAAATCTTTTCAAGATTCTAAATTGTGGTTTGATGGTTTTTTCGTACTAAACAACAATTACAACTACTGTTGGACGTAATTCAACTCCAATAACCACAAAGATCGATTCTTTTGTTCCACATTCAGGACTCTCATCTCGATCAGATCATCCAACTAATGGGAGGCCTACAATGTGTAGACTTGTACCTGGCCGTCATTCAAGTGGCTTTGTCCCTTTCATTCACCTTTTCTACGAATAATATATTTTGCCCAACCTTCAAAGCTAGTAAAGCTAGCAATTCTTTTATATTCTTCAATTATATAAACGTTATTAGTATATAAAATCATTTGCAATACACGTATCTAGATACTTGGGTAGTAAACAATACTGCGACGAGTGAGCAACGAGTGTAAACACGGATATAGCGGACGGGACACGCGCGCTCGTATACCGTCTCTATTGATTGTCTATGACATACGCTCTATAGTCTATCGCTAATGCAATCTGTGGTAACTTTATGACAGTTGCAACTGTACATTTAGTGCTATAAATGCGAAATAAACACTGTTTGTTATGTTTTCTGTTTTCACGCTTAAACGAGTGAAATGAAAGAATTGGTGATTTACATTGAATCAATTTTAGAACTTTTACTCGTATTTACAGATATATAGAAATTGGGAAACGACTACTATTTTTCCAAAAAGGGGGTGACTGGGAGATTAAAATTTGTATGATGAGTAAATTTCTCATAGAAATTTTCATTTTAAAATTTTGTGTTTATATTATAACAATTTTAGCATTGGTATTCTTTAACGCTTATCGATCGGAGGCAAAGTCCTCACGTTACGTTTGGTGAGTGATATTTAATATCTGCATACCTTTCTTTTCCTTTCTTTTTTTACATAATAGATCTCAATTTACAACGAAACGCATCTGCTATTTAGTAAGTTTTAGCAGATGTTTATAGATAACGGTGATACCGTAATCGTAACATCTGCTAACCCTTTTGAGTGTCCTACGCATGTATCCATCGATAGCTCGATCAATTTAATATTAGTGACGCAGAGGCCATTTGATGCGGACGACACGTGTGAAAAATTAATGATTGGAACCTATCCTCGTGTTTGATTAATGACCACCTCTTCCCCTCTTCCCCTCTTCCCGATCCCGTGAGACCATAGCATAGGTCAGACTAATTATAATATTTATCTCGTAAATGGCACTTGTGCGATACCAATTTAGAAAATGCTGCGTGCTCGATTGATCAGTATTTTAAGAGAAATTCTATCTCAACTTCAAAAGCAAAACTATTCGATTTTCATTTTATTTTCTTTACAGAAATCAGATTTCATGATAGAAGCTCTGTATACAATTTTGATTAGTCCGAAACTTGAAACAAAAAAACATAAGGACCTCGCAGCCTTTTTGTAATATTACTAGATTATGTAAATTATTACTAACGTTTAACCAACAGCAAAGTAAGCAATAAATGATAGTCAGTGTCTTGCCTACTTGCCTTAAATTATTTTTAATTACTTTGTAAGGAAAACGTAATAACATTACACATATCGAATATAAGTTTATTTAAGTTATTTTTATTTAGAAACGCAAACAAGTCTCTTAACAATTTGTATGAACCTCTAATGTCCACCATTCGTATGATAATATCACTACCCCACCCGGATGTATTGTAAACAGGGTAGGCAAGCGCCGCGCTGTCTACTATTGATTTGATCTTTCTCCCTTGGCGCCTTGAAGGCTGGCGCGCCTACTCTTGCAAAGATTTATCTCTCAGTACATCGTCTGTTTATGAACTTTGTTATATGATTTCATAGTAAATTATTGTAACTTTTGTTCTTTTCTTTTTATACAGTAGTGTGCTCTAGCAAAGAGGATAGATCGCTATTAAACTAGATAAAAATTACATTAATTATATATATCCTGACAGTCGACATATGTGGTGATACATTAAAATAAAATTAAATGTAAAAACCAATGATATTAATTATTGATATTTTTAAAATTATTTAAAAATTTGTTGTCATTCGTGAATGCACTTTTTGGTTAAGTAAACTTTGAAATTAAAAATTCAAACGAACTCAACATCACGTAATATCTTCACCGATTGCCTTAAAAAGCACTTAAAAGTTTATTTTATAGTCAATATACAATACATCTATTAGGTTATGCCGCGACGTGGTACTGCATTGAAAAACTTGAGCAATAACAAATTAGCATCCCCTCGCGTGATAACGTGTAGCGTGTTCCTTGCGCGATATCGCCGGCCGCCGCGCGCCCCGCGCCCTACGGACACCATATTAGGAACGGGACAGTCCTGATACCACGAATGGACTTTGGTCCACCTGCCATATAAAATCAAATGCAAGTAAATCGGCGGCAGTAATCGCCTCTCGTCGTAATTTCAAATGAGCACTGGTGCCTATGAACAACAACTCCAGAGCGCCTGAAGGTGCGCTGAGGAATGAAAACACTTTTCTTAAAGGGCTCTTTCGACTACAATCGAGCTTCGAAATTTTAAAAACGCGTCACGTTTGGGAATATTTCGTTACATGAGAGAGAAAAACGATACAATATAAAGAGATAACAAAGAAAGCATTGTATTTGCTAAACGGAACAATGTAATGAGAACTTTGTGCTGTATTTTTCTTCTTACTAAATCTCTCACATACTTATTGATTTTTAGTAACTCATTCGCGTACACGTAATTTTTTTCATTTGAAATTTTAATAATGATGTCCCGGAAATTTTCTCTTACAGCTAAGTGTTACTAGTCTAAAGCCTTCTCTGCAAAGGAGGACGTATTTCGGGGCTACCCCGAAATTCGTCGAGTTTATTAGGAAACGGAAGGTTGCTTGCTAAGGAAAAGTTTTAACGTGAGTTCAATCCATTGTTCAATGTCAAAAGTTGATGTTTATTTATATAATTTGGTTATCTTTTGAATTAATTTTTATAAAAGATAGATACTGTTTGGAACAATCCCTGCCGCTGGGTTCAAGAAGAGAGTGCACTTCCTCCTTAAAGGCCGGCAACGCATCTGTAGTTCCTCTGGCGTTGCGGATATCCATGGGCGTCGGTTCACTTAATGTTAAGCGACCCGCTGCTCGTTTGCCTCCCCTCCCTTATTATATATATATAGACAACCACTAACAATGCTAGCTGTAGGTGAATTTGAAAATTGTATCTATGAAATACTAGTTCGCCTACAATTTATTTTTAAAGATATAACGGCTTCCATTTTTTATAGAAGTTTCACCCTTTAATCCGTGTACGAGCGCCAGTTAGTAGTCCCCCTTTTATATTTACACAAGCCGTATCTAAATTTAACCTTCAACATGTTTTCCATAAGGTTATATTGAAAAATAACCTTCAAATGAGTCGTTGTGGCCTAAATATACAACAGTATTTCGCAAAATGTACAAGCCAGATCTATGCAAGTTTGTCTGAATGGCCTACTTACCTTTGTCCCAATATCACAGATGCAGAAGTAAGCCAGTGTTATTTTAAAATAAACCAAAAAATCTTCTCGAAAATACGAATTTAATTAAATATGGTTGAACTATGAATGCTTATATATTATTATAAACTTATATTTTGTTCAAAATTTGTATTTTTTCCTACGCGTCAATCACTTGCCAAGAATAACAATAAAATAAAATGAAAATATAATTCTGTTATGTTTTTATTTCATTATGCACACCCAAAAATGTAAATGATAATTTTTATTTATTTATTAAATATTAAGTCCATTAAAAATATAGGTACTCTTTTGAGCGAACAGTGCAATATTATTTATAGGTATATATTATTTAAATAAATATTAATGTCATCTAAGCTCTTTGGCTAGCAAATGTAAATAGTAGAAAAACTAACCGAAGGAATATCAAGTATTATCATTCAGTAATTAACGCCTTCAAAATTCCACCAGACGGCGCTATATTAAATTATTATTTAAGACAACGCGCCGCCATGTTGATTTTTTACTCGTAAAATTTGAATTTCAGACAACAGACTGTAAGATGTTGCAAAAAAGGCAATGTATAATTAGTACAAATTTGCAAACAAAATCAGTAAACTGAAATTAATGTTTACAATAATTTGAAAAGGCTTCAAAGGACTGTAGTAAAGAAAGGATATCTATCACAGATTTCATAATAATTTTTTAATGTGTAAAATTTAAAGTTATTAAAAATTAAATTAAATATTTGCCACAAATATTCAAAACTCAACTATAAGAATATAAATTTTAAGTAAATTTCTGTTGGCTGAATGTAAAACTAACCTCTACCTCGTCGAAGAAACAAAATGCAAAACGATTACAGATAAAACACGCTCCCAGAGATTTGCAATAAGGCGGGAAAGGCATTTTGCGCGCCACCTACGTCTTCTAGATCCTTCTTTATGCTGATAGAATTTTTTGACACGTCGTTTTTGTAATAACGTGGAATAAACAGACTTACATGTGACGCTGTCTTTTATTTTTGTTTAGGATTCTCTTTGTGTACGTAAGCTCACGTTATATAATATTGTAAAAACATTACCGTTCCAACGTAGTGCCAACAAATATTGTATAGTTCTTTTCTCAACTCTCGGATCTAAAACGAAAGAAATATTATAAAATTATTGGTTAAAGAAATACTAGTTTTGTACTTGTATTTATTCACTCAAATATACTTCAATTTGTTATCGAATATCGAAATGCGATAAAATAATGTACATTGTTTTTTAAAACTTTATAATATAAATTCAAATATATATAGTAGAGTGCATAAATTCAGATATAGCTTTCATCTGACGGTATATAAAATCAATAAGAAAGAAAAGCCAAAAAATAATCGTCAGTAATGTTGCAATTTTTATATGCCTGGTGGAGTTAATCGATTTGGCAATTGAAAAAAAGTAATAAACTCAGTCTTCAATTTTTTTTAGTTTTTTTATTACAGAAAAGGTTTTAAGTATATAATAACTATATTTTTTTTATTTTTTATTACAGATTTTCCTTAAAAATGGATGTTGACAATTCTTTTATAATATATTATTATTTGTAATTAATTAATCAGCAATATAAATAACGGATGTAACGAACGGACCTGTTGGGGCGGTTGGAAATATGCTTGTATTTAACGTCGCAGGTCGTGGGTTCGATTCCCGCACAGGACAAACATTTGTGTGCATGAACATGTCTGTTTTTTCTTGTGT
>DWLR01001350.1:0-18670 GCA_018246295.1 Papilio alexanor hazarajatica
ATATATATATATATATATATACATATATATATACAAAAACTGGTTTATAAATATTGTTGAAGTTAGCTAAATTAGAAAAGTATAAAATCGGTGGTTTCGAAAAGCTTATTGTTCCATGACATTTATGTATATTATACAACCTACTTATTATAATCGTCGGTATTGTTTATACTTATTGAACCCCTTTTTGAAATGCTAAACGATTTATGATTGTTGCTTTGCATATAAACTGCTATAACTCTAAACTGGTCGAAAAAGATTTTGTTCTTTTTGCACAAAGATATTTCATAAAAAAGCTGTTTTGCTTTTGATACGAATTAGTATAAAGTCGAATGATTAATCTGTAATCACTAATTGTATATGATACCGATTGAAATCACACAGGGCTACATTTACTGAAGTGATCCAAAAGTAAAGAACAGACTTTAAAGGGCTTTCAAGGTTCAACAAAATTTTAATGAGCTTATTTCCTATACAACGAAACTGCTGGTTAGTCAACAAAATTCATAGTAATAATTTATCGAAACAGTAGCTTGTTGATGGAATAAGGAAATTTTGCTTTTGTTGATATACAAATAGACAATTACTACATACTGTAGTAGTACTGTTCTGTATTACAGTTTTCTGTAGTTTCGATATGTATATTTTATTCAGTACAATTACTGATTAAACAATACTCGTAATTACTAACAGTTATCGTTCATGAGTGCTTAAAATCTAGTTTGAAATTTTCGAGTTTAATTATTGAGGGAAGACGTTCGTACGAAGCGGTCACTCTTAACAACCCTTACTAATAGAAAAATATATCTGTAATATACTTTAGAAATTAAAAAAAAAATGAAGTTCTTATTTGGGGGAACTAATGTTCATGTCAACTTTTAAATGCGTTATTTTGGACATTTAATGTCATTGGATTTTCGTGTCTTTTGTCAACTAAATTATGGAATGTTTACTTTTCAAAGATACCTTCAAAATACATATCATCTTAGTAAACAGCAATCACGTTACTATAAGACGTTCAAATTTAATACATTGGTATATTATCGTTGGTTGTGTTGACATAAAATAAGGAAAACCCACAAATTTCATGATATGTACTATAAACATCCTATCAATTGTAGTCATTGTAGATATTGACCTTAAAGGATTTCAGGTATTTGAGTAAGCCCGCCGCAGACCGCAGCGTCGTGATCCATACTGATTGTTAGCGTGACTAATGTGGCCCACACAGAGAATGTCTTATAAGGAAAATTGGGAAAACCTAGTGTGAATAAGCATTTCGTTACTTACGCATTTCACACGCGCACGATTTTCAGATGTAGGAAATATATTTGATGCAAGGCGAGGATTTTTTTTTCTACATTAGAAAATTAAAATAAATTTAGTATCAAATCTGTCTTACAGCATTTTGCCCGACTAACAGAATGGTAATATTTTTCAGTGGTATAAAGGTGTCGGTTCCATTGTGACCGCGTTTAGCTGCAGCTTGACTGATTTTTGTTCACCGTCTTTAATCATTTTATGGTAGAAAACAGTAAACAAGCCGGTCCACCAGATGTTGAGTGAACGTTGCGACCTACGAACATCAAACGTCTACGTGCTACAAAGAAGTCTTTCTTTGAAGATAAGAGTTATAGTAAGAGCAGGGCCGTCAAATATAAGCAAAGACTCTTCCATTCCTTCGATGTTGAAGGCTTATGTACATCTATGATGCTGTGGCATTTATCAGCTATAAAAAAGTCCATATAAGAGTCTCATTGTATCAAAAGCAAAATTATATAATAACTTGAGATAGTCAACATTAAGCCGAATAGATTTAAAAAAAATATAAATTGTTAATAAAACACGGATAACGGAAACGAATTCATAATCTATATATTAAAAGCTCGAAGAATTCCGAAAATGTTTCGTTGTATGATATTTTACTTCCGATAAAATAATGAATCATTAACTCCTACGAACTGAGGCATTGTTTATTAATCCGTTTATGGCATGCATCGTAAAAAATATTCCTTTGTATCGTAAAAGATTGGCCACTAGGAAATTATTGTCGCCACTTTATTATGTTATTAAATCCGTGGAAACGTTAGGATATTAAGTTATTTCGTTGTATTCAGCGGCAGTGAGCTGTAGTTATACGATTCTATCACAAGTAATTAACTTCGTCGCATACAATCTCGATTCCGATCGACTTAACTATAACCAACAACTATAACCAGTTTAATAATAATGATAGACTAAGAAAATTACCTGTAAACTTGTCACTATTAACAACTTGTATACAAAATCAACAAACCCATAAAATATGTGATACTCTGTACTGTTCAATATCAGGTTAAGATTCATTGTTATACGACGATATATATAAAATTCATTGTCTAATACTTTTTGCCTATATTTTTCTGTAATCGCTCGATGTAATCTATCTCAATTGCTTGAATAATTTTATTTGCTTGTAATGAATACATCGACATTGTTAGAGCATTGTTTATCATACTGATAGTTATTGAAAGTGAGTTGTTTTCTAACGTTTTAGTCGAAAAGGCAAAGTCACGTCAATGGGTTATGGAGCACACGCTTAAATAATGGTAATACGCATAAAAGAAAAAGTTTATGTTTAGGAGATTAATTAAACTGCGTTTTGTATATTTACATCTACTTTTATGACGTTGGAGTCTCTCTGGGTTCGATGCTAAGACCATTGTAATTTCTAATTACTGAAGCAGCAATTTATCTTTTTTTAAAGAGAAAATACTTGTAACTAGTCTTTTATTTTACACTCCGGTAATTTGCCATCAATATCTCATATAGAATGTGTAACTTATAGTTTGTAATTTCAGAAGTCATTACAGTTGCTTTTATTGCTTCAGTCTATCTCGTGTCAAACCTTGAAGTTGTGAACAATAATAATAAAGAACAGTAAGCCATGCAACACGTGTATATGTGATTGTGATCTGTTGTTGAGACGTCTAAGCTATCATTTACAATAATTTCTGCCATGCACTGTAATAAGTTCGACACGTTATTCGATAGTTTCTCTAGTTTTAGTTAAGTTTTGTTTATGCTAATACTTATAACCAAAGATGTTGTATACCTCCACATCAAACCAGACCAAATCCGAGACCCAAAAGTGAAGCCAGACAAAATTCCGCTTAATGCTGCTATCAAGGGTCCCGAATTCATCGAAATCGTGTAAATCCACTTCAAAGTTATAAAAGTTATACACTAAATTATCTCACATACACACGCGCGCTACGAAAATCAAGCTTCACTTTTTAACGTCGAATTTGTATGGAACACTCACATCTGGAGCTACACAAGTCTATGCTTGTAACAATAGATTATTAATCATCACATGTCTATCAATTAATCTGAACCGGTTTCGATCGCATCGTTTAGTTGGAAGTTTTCAGGTATGCTCTCTTTCAAATGCCACAGAGGATCTTGATCTTTTACTTTATTACTCTGAGCAGGAAAACGTAGCTTTTGTTGCTGTTGTTGTATCTAACAATGTTCAAGATATTTTTAGATGAATTTTTTTTTCCTTCTTGGAAGACATCTAAACAGGAAAATACCTTGTTTATATATTTAAATTGTGGATTAATATTCGAATAAAAGCTCCCATTTAACTGAACAGAGGAAAACTTTGAATCAAAATGTTATCCAAAACTTAATTGAGAAAAGATACAATCATCCAATAAATAAAAGCAAGTTATTCAAGTATCGCATCATAACATTTAATGTTTCTGTATTTAATAAGCGCGCATGTCAATTATATATGTATTTATCAATTTTTATATAAAGTCGCTTTCACTATATTTACCTACCATGTGACTGGTCTGTAGTACGCACAAAGGCATTCCATTCTTCGTAATCCTTTCAGTTAAGGTAAAATTAAATAACTATACAACATAGGTAAGATCGCCGCAATTTGTCTATTACATTGAAAAAGGTGAAATTCCTAAGATTTCACTACTTTAATAACCGGTAGGATTAATAAAGAGGATGGACTTTGAAAAATATTAAGGAGAATATACTTAAATACTAAGAAAATATAAATATTCATAAAACTGCAGGTCAGGCTAAGGACAGGTTAGAATTGAAATTATTGTCGATGAGATGAGTGAGAGTGTCTGAGATAAGACATAGACTATATATATACAATTGTATTTATTGTATAAAGACAAATAAAAACGTTGAAGATAATTTCACATGATTGTCACGAACTTACGTAGAAATGTACTAGAGCTGAAACTTTCCAAAGCAATGCTGTTCTGCTTGCAAATAATTTATAAGATTCTATTATCAGATAACGCCAACAAAGTGATAATTTTATTTAAACATTATTTACAAGTTAAAGCAGATTACGCTCACGCTCTAACGGAAATTCGTATCGTCAATGCGCAAATCATCGCAGGATTCATTTGCACACAAAGGAATAGTGTCATGGGACATTTTTTGCGATCAAGAGATGTTCGCTTTCCCTGACGCCTGTTCTTGTATCACAAAAAATGTTTTCAATATACAATGAATGAACTTTAATGAAAGCGGTCTACTAAAATGTTATGAAAGCAATATTAGACATCAATCATTGCTAAATCGGAGAACTCTTCGGAAAAGTTTCTAATGAGGCAAACAGAAATGCGAATCACATGAAGTTAAATGATTTTCGCTCAACGGCAACATTTCAACAATCTAGAGTTATGAGTTGCTAGTGTTCATGTGACCGTGAGTTCGCCCTGCATAAACATTTACCATAAAAAAACTCTCTCTCCCTCTCTATGTGTGTGTGTCTCAGAACAAAAGAATGAGACCATAACATGTTTTTATATGAATGATTTGGCAGTCCGAACTCACAGTTAAAAGGAGAGAATAAAAGATAAGGAAATGAGAGGCTGAATATGCTTTTTGCTTAATGAACTTCAAATTAGCTTGTGCCTGGGGTCTCCTGGCGAATATTCATATAGCACGTAAATTCTCGTAATTTAAGAACATAGCATAACGGCCGGTTTCTGAAAGGTGAATCAATTTAAATTACGACTAATCTCTAGTTATTCGTTGTAATTAACCATATTACTTTTAAGATTTAATGTCCTATTTCTTTATTATTATTTCTAGTGCTTTTTAGCTCAAGATCTGTTTCCTTTTAAGCACTAGTGACATAATGATGTTAATGATTATATTAATTTTAAAATATATTTCACCTAGTAGGTTCGGGAATCGAATTTGTTATCGGATGGTGGTTTTACATGTGTTTGTTTAATTCATGATTTTTTTTGTATTCATTTATGTTTTTTCTTAAACATAATTTAGGTTGCTAGAAAGTCTCTTTGTAATTAATCTGATGGTGACTTGTAGTTTAAAAATGTTTTTAAGAACGGATTAGCAGAAGGTACATCAATTCGCGCATGTTTCCGAGACATGGTCGAAGTCCGATACAATCAGTCTTTACTGCATAAGTGGGAAATGGACGAACATTTTCTGTACCGTTTACGTACTTGGCAAGGATGTTATGTCATCCAATGTAATTGGAGTTAGCTATAATACCGCATCAGATGCTGAAATTTCAGCGTACGAAGCTAAAATGTGTCTTTTGCCGTTCAACATAATGGCGAAATAGTTAAGTAGACATTCAGATAAGTATTGACATAGTCTGAAGCATTACTTGCAAGAGATGAAAGCGGTAATTTAGTTGAAACGATCGCGGGAATTCGACGTCCTTGAGATGTCACATTACAATGGTTCAGTTTGCTCAAGCTATGTCGATATCTAACTGTCGTGGATACTTTTATTTAATAATGGACACTTCTGTTGGTAATGACTCGCGTGTTGACGTTGATGCTTTAATATAAGTTACTGAACGAAGTATACTCATACCGCCGGGAAATATGACAACGAATCAATTTAAATCCTATTTGAGGAAGTAGAAGCGACAGTTTTTTTTACAAATATTTTTTTTTTAATGTAATAAATGTCAAATTTATGGGCTATAAATACTGTGCTAGGCGTTAATCTGATTATTGGTGTGTTAATATTTATACTAAAAAAGGAAACTCGCTGGCCTAACAAAGCGGTTTAGTACTGTATCCTATTGTAAAATGTTTTGCAGTCAAATTTGTAATCACTTACTTCCGAATGAATGAATAATGTTAACTGCCAACATCCCTATACATTTTCCTAGGATATTGTTCAAATATGCAAATAGCCATACAACTGCAAACTATTTTTTTTTTAATGAGAAGTGTGATTTTAAGATACAGTGCGATATTGAATATTTTATCCTTCATGTAAATTTTATATGTTGTCAAGTAAAAAATAACGCATATTGTTCAGATACTTTTTTATATTACAAGGCCAACGAGCAAACTTTTTGAACTTCAAGTAGCAAAATAGCATTACTTTTACTCTTCCTTAGATACCCAGAAGGCCTATTTCTAGCTTATTTTTATAGAAGATGACAAACGAGCACCACTACCCATAGGCATCTGCTACAAAGAAATAGGCTGTTTTTTGGAAATATTTCTTTTTCCAGTAATCAGAATTGGCATGATGAGATCACATTTTGCTCTCGCAACGTGAGACACCATAAAACTCATTCTTTTCCATACATCGTGTCAAACACCTCGTTTTTAATTAAATTGTAAGGTGCAGCAGGTGTCGATAACACTTGATAAGTGAAATCGTCATAGTTAAGTTTATATTTTAAAATTTTCTTTTTATAAAATATGATTGGTTTAGCGAACAAATACCGGGATCATTATTATTTAATTTATATTAGTACAGTGGCTTTTTTTAATAATCGACCATAACGTGAGTAATTTTAGTGATAAAATTAAGAAAACATATGAATAACTATAAAAATCGACTGAAAATTGTATAATTTAAAAATAAGCACAAATAGAAACATTAGATCGAGGGTTCGAATCAGTCATTTGATTATTGCCGTGAACCATCCTAGCATAAGCTTAGCTTAGTTGGATTGGTTAAAAAGAATATTAGTAATTTACTAATATTATCACAAAAATAAAACACTTATGTGATTAACCCATTTGCACGTTTTTTGTTACGGACGAGTTCAAATATTAAAGTGACATTGTGTCGTACAAATAATAATAATAATATGGGTGTCGATGCGTTCCGATTCACGCATACATGCGCGCAATGTACAGAAAGTTGTGACAAACAATAGTGCGTTTATAAAATACGCGGCGTGCACGAAAAATGGCTTCAGTTTGTCGGAGTACAGCGCAAGGTCAAGAGCAAAGGCTCTCGGCAGTCTGCCGCGGCTCCCGGCTCCGATGTCACATTTGTCTCAGGTTATCACAAAAAAAAAATACCAATAACAAACCACAGACAAACGTTAAAATTTTTGGCGCGTTTAAGTGTTTAAATTTTTAATTAAAATTTGTGTTTGATGCAGCAATTTAAATTAGTGAAAATATTATAATTAAAATATTTTGAAATATTGATTTATGTGCTAGTCAACATTCAAATTGGGGGACCAGCCAAATATATACGAGTAAGTAAAACTATTTTTATATTTATTTCTATAAATAAGGCAAAAAAGATTTTGAATATTATGTAAATTATATTGTAAATTTCTATCACCGTTATTACGAATATTTAATTTAAATAGACAAATATTTTTTATTTTCCAAATGCAAATAATGTAACGGATGTAAGCATCTGCAATTAAAACAAACATGTAACAAAGGTTTTGACCGCGTGTTTTCATAACAACTCATGAGATTGTATTATGAAACATTCGTTGCAAATGTTCAAACTTTTCGCCGGGGCTGTACCAAAAAGAAAAAAAAAATTAAATTAACACATGAGCGAAGCTCGTGAGACTTAATGTGCAGGAACTGTTGTTTGACGAAGAGTTATATTTGGAGTTAGATGTTGGGTGTAACGTATAAATAGTTCAATCAATTGGCAAGGTTTCCATGGGCCGTGGTAAATATTTTACACGTAGGGAAATTTGTTATATCACATAACTGAAATTCAGTAAAATTAGTTCCCTGTTCCGCAATGGATATAATTTTATTAATTTTAAAATGAATAGATCATTTGGTAAAAGCTTTGTTTAACTCCAAATGGGTTTGATTTTTTGATTACAACGCTAAAGACGTAGATATCAATAAATATTTTTTAAATTGAAAGTCAAGATAACTTTTTATATTTGTAATATTTTGTAATTTGTAATAAAGTAAGAATTGTTTTAATTACTTATCTTTTTCGAAATATACTTATTAATGCGGACATTAGCGGTTACAACTTAATGCTTTCTTAATTTCTTATAAATGTTACAAATTAGTATAAAATGAAGGAAATTTTCTAATCTTAATTGAATTATTCAGTTTGTCTATATATTGGCATTCATTTGGTATTAGTAACGTTTATGGAAGCATCTACAGGGAAGAGGCATCTACATTTGCATTTGGGTTTGGGGTGGCAGGGCGCTTAGTCTAAGTATACCGCCATTAAATGGTGTCTTTCAAATTAAGCTGTCCGTACAGAATACGAAGGTCGCTGTTTTATATACACATTATACATCCCCACGTGAGGTTAATTTGAAAGTTGTCAACGATTATTATGGTGTTACTCAGAATTTGTCAGACCATAGATTGTTCCAGGTGATTATCCCTTTAATTTAACTGGGATAACCTGAAGGATTCATACGATAGTCGAGTGGCGCTGTTTTACATTTATTCACGATATATTAACGACAAGAATGTTTTTTACATTATCTTTACCCAATATCGGTAAACAATAGTGTCTAAACAACACGATAATTTAGTAAAATTAGTAGAGAAGAACAACAACACAACACACAACCCTTAAATGCTGTAATGTTTTAGGACGAATATGCAGATTAAAATCAAATAGTAATAGCTATCTGAAGGACGCGAGAGTCTGTCAATCTGTAAAGCGTCATAAGAATAATTGTTTAGCCAATAGTTATTGGACATTGCGTTATGCTACGAGTGCATTTAATGCACAAATAATAATCATAACGTATAATTTTAAATGAAGGAAGTCCAATTAAATTATATATTCATATTTATCACCTACTAAAGGTTAATCTTTTTTTAACAAACCGGTTTTGTAAACTAAATTACAATTATGACTTTATAGATTATAAGAGCTAGAATATGTTCAAGTGATGTGGGAGTACGTCTAGACTTGAAAAAAAAAATTGACGAAAAGTCAATGGGAGTCTCGTATTCTTTCTACGATTATTCCATACAGGTTTAGCATAATTCATACAAAAGATATTGCCACGATGCGTGGGTAGGCAATACATATTTCTATTTGGTAAGTTCCATAAAACAATATTCCTTTTTATCACATTGCAGGTGAACCATCTTTAACATCAATCAACATCTTTATCATCAATAAAAATATTAATAAAAAAATCCAATCATCATCATCTCAGCCTATGGTCGTTTACTGCTGGACGTAGGTCTCCCCCAACGATCGTCACAAAGATTGTGGCGTCCTCAGTCCTCCGTCGCCCTCATCCAGTGCTCTCCCGAACCCTTGACCAAATCATCGGTCCATCTTGTGACAAAATCAGCTAGTCGTAAGTTGTTGTTTTCGCCAAATTTTTTGCAGTAACTGTATCTGCGCAGTAACTGTCATTTGGTTCCATTTTCGTGTCCCGAAGTATACTATTTTATTATGTCGTTCTTCTGTTCTGTATTTTGATTATCAACATAAAATTCAGAACTTTTTAAATTTGTCAGTGAGGGTAATACCAGTCCTTTCTGCTCTTCCTCTTGATATCTTGACTTAAGGTTAATTAAATGTTTGCTGCTTCTGTGATGTGAGATTTAGTTTGGCATACTACATTAACCGACAATGTGTCGCCGGACGTTAGCTCGGTTCATGGTTCCGGCACGTTAGCGCGATGCAGGCCAGCGCGTGATGAATCTGCGCTATGCAATCAGCGCACGGACACAAGGGACGTGACAGAACAATTGTACTAAAATTAATAATGCGAAAGTTTGGATGGATGTTAGTTACCACATATCTCCAGAACGGCTGAACAAAATCTGAATGAAATTTGGCACGGGAACTGCACTTTTTTATTCCCGAAAAATGTGCAGTTCCCGTGAGATACTTTCGTTTTTTGAATAAATACAGAGTTTTCATTAAATTCAATGGGGAATCCCACGGGGAGGAAGTCGCGGGAAACAGTTAATATATGTCAATTTATTAAATGGCGTATTGTCGATACCAATAATGTTTTTGTAGGTTTAATACTAAATTTAATACTAAATAATACTTTAACACTAATTTTAATACTAATTTACAATGTCTAGTTCGTTTGTTTTTTTATTGTAAAATAAAACTGAAGATCAAATCTCAATACACCTATGTTGGTGTCAAGCGTGTTATGATTATCAATTTTGTTTAACTGAAGTCGACTGAATTTATGACAATTTTTAAACTAAAAAAATCAATAGAAATGACACTATGTGTTCTTAAAAGGAATTCTAAAAATGTATAACAATTACATCAATAATTAAAATATAATTTCATAATTTATATAAAAGCAATTATATGAATAATTATATAATTATTAATAAAATTGCAACATATTTTTTTAATTTATTTAATTGCTCATCACGAGTGAAATGAAAACTTAAAGCCGTACTGGTAAAATTTTAAACATTGAATCACTGTAATCCCATTCAATTTTAACATAGATGTAAGAATAATAGGACAAAAAAGCCTCAAAAATTTTAAAATTATCGGGGCATTAGAAGGTCAAAAGTCATTGGGTTATTTAGCGTCTAAAGACCGAATACAAGACTCTAAATAGGCGAAATCAGTGTAGAGGTTCTAAGGGGCTCACCGCCACTGCTATTGTCACCTACTTCAAGAGCCTGATGCGCATAAAATGTATATTTTTTTGTCAAGTAACAAAACAAAAACCAGTCGTAGTTAAATATAAATATTTAGAAGTGTTTACGCGCCGATACATAACCGTACGCTATCGGCAATCACGTTCATGGAACGATACAAATTCTATTTACTGACTCGAGCGCAGCCGCGGTTATCAGCGAAAGAAAAGTAATTGATTAGTCTAAGGTACAAGAATACAATAATCATTTTGTTGGTACAACTATAGCTATTTAACGTAATGCCACAAATAACGTTTATGTTTTGTGACGTTATCTACTATCAACTTCGCTTGACGAAACACAAATTGTACAGTTCAATACGTTATTCCAAATTATTTTTATTAATACTTATTATAAAAAAATATATATAGTGTAAAAAATGATGCGAGTTTGCTGCCAAAGGAATTTCTAAAATAGAAACGTGTGTTCTACTAATCGCTTGCTAGATTTGTAATATACGTTTATTTAATTGGCAGAATCACATTTGATTAAAAAAGGTAAATTTATTTTTATTTTTTATCGAAATCGTTTAGTCGGTTGGTTATTTCCTTTTAATTTTCATTTCTGAGGAACTAAACATAGTTTTTATTCGATTCAAATGTTAAAAGGAATTTATTGAAACAGGTAAATTATTCCGCGAGAACGACGAATAAAAACAACGAAGCAAAGCAAAACAAGCAGATCACACAAACAAATCATTTATCATTCCTTTGTTACAACTTTCAATCACTCAAGAATTAAACATAAAATTAATATCACTGTACTGCATGCGGTCGCAATATTTTATTAATTCTGTAATTGTTATGTGACCGCATGTACTCGTAAATCACTCGTTGTGATCGTCTAAAACCTATTCATAACTACGTAATAGTTAACAACATTGTAATGTATCATTATTTATAGTGAGAGACTGGCTAGTAGATCACCATATGTGAAGTGATCACTGTAAGAACCACATTACCAGAATATAACCACATTACCAGAGAAATTGCCAGCCTATACGATTTGAGAGTGGTACAGTTGCTGGCTTTAGGGATAGATAAATTAAGGAGAAAAAAACTTAGCACAAGAGCATGTTATAAAAAAATAAAAACTATGACCTAAGAAAAGAAGAATGAATTGTATGGAACGTGAAATGAGCAAGAAAAGAGTGACCACTTAGTTGACTGTTGATAGGAAGTGCGTGGAAGAAGAAAACGTGTTGTCCCGACAGAAGTTAAGTAGGAACGTGATAGATTTTGATTTCATAGATTTAGATAACATAGTGAAATGTACTGATGCATATTAGATTTATTCCAAATTGTATAAAGAATACGATACTTATGTTTACGTAAAAGAGGTTCGAAGATGTAGGTACTTTATTTTGTTTATATGATCGATGCATCTTTTGTTTTATTCTAGTTTGCGGACATCTTTTTATCACAAGTCGTGATAAGCTGCGAGCGTACCATATCTGGCGATCTGTATCAGATGTGATAAAATAAATTTCCAGGCGAAACAATGTTACTGACCCCTCGATATGAAAGTCCTTTTGATGACCTTGGATTAACGTCGCGCGAATACGGATTTATTTCAAAACAAATTCATTTAATAATTTCTCTTTATTTATGATTCCATATTAAACAAATCTATAAATAAAAAACGACTCATAAAAACAATGCCATTTTTATTATTACCCGAAATCATTAAATGTACTCTGATAGTAATTACGTGCATGTTTTAATTAGTACTAGCAACTAAAAGTCTGCTATTGTTAAAAGGACGATAACTTTTCGGACTCCTCTGCGTAGACCTGAGTCCAGTGGTAGACTACATATAGGTGGCTGTCTACCATCATCTAGCAAAAATCTCAATACTGAGCGCGCAATGTATTGCAGGAGGGCAGCGACAGCGCGGCTGGGGCAGCGGCGTACGCGCACCATGCTCGCGACAGTCAAGGGCTTCTGGAAGGTCTGCCGGTACGGCGACCTCTACATGGTAAGTATATCTCATGCACCATGCAGTGAACTTTACTAATTGTAATCTTAGCTCAATATAAACTTCACCAGTGGAAAAGGTACAGTGGCCTCTTCTGGTAAACTCCGCCTCCTTTTATATTTAACCAACCCTTTTTTGCCAAATTAATGTTTTGATGAAATAAAAAAAATATGTTGAGCATGCAGTATACATCTTTGTTTTCTGCTCTCAAAGTTTACGACTGGCATTCAGAAGAAATCATTATTTTTGAATGCTTTATCGTTACAACATAGACCGGCTTTATTTTCATACAAACACATTTAAAAGTAGTATCCTATTGGTTAATGTTTCTGGGTCATCGTTCCAAGTCGTACGAGACGGTTAAATGATTACCGCTTTAATGGTGAAACACCGATAGCACTGGCCACTGTCCAAACGGTACGCGTAATGTCTTCATGAATACATCGGTACAAGACTGTACATCGAATCTGCGACCGTGATATCGTAACACAGAGAGTTAGCTAGCCACTGAGCTACATACACTTGCCAGTCTGACAGAACTTTAACCAATTCTTATATTAACTTACTTCAGTTTTCCGCTTTCGGTAATGAGTAAAAAGATTTTTACTTACAACGCAGTTAATCGATTAAAACAAAAGATTTATTTTTAATAGATTATTAACAAAAATATAAGGGCTAAAATGTTATTTGAGGAGCAGTCCTTACTGATTTCGGGGCTTTTTATTTTATAATTATGTCGAGTCATCAAAGGTACCAGTCATTTCTCAATCCAAATATCGGTCGTGAAAATAAATGACCATAAATTCAAGACTTAAAATAAAACATATAGTATTTTTAATGAAGCATTTAACGCAATTTTTATTTAATTTAGTATTTTTAACGAAGCACTCAAAGCCAGCGGGAGCACAATCTGGTGATAAAAAAAACCACGACGTTACTTATCGATACTGCTGCCGGCCTTTTTTTTATAAAGCATTCAAGACTCTGTCCACAGCCGTATATAAACTATCGTACAGTTTTAGCAGTTACACAGACATTTCAGAATTACTTACAAAATCTTTGCTTTTTTATTGTTCCTTTAACAATTATTTAAAAAAAAAAATGTACCACGCTGGGGTAAGCAAATACCGATGGTCAGGTACAGTTCGACTTTACGATTAACTATTCGCTTTTTGGCGACGGAATGTTTAATAACTGGCAGGAAATAACGGAAATGGAACTCGAAAAATAATACTTTTGATTTAAAAAAAAAACACAACTCAAGCTTGGAGTGTGTATGACATTTTGGAGCATGATATAATATGTTTTTTAATTCTATTCTCGTTTATGTCACATTTCACACACAACATGCGTGGAATGCAGGCGACTATGCAAGCATTGCGTATGTTTATCTCAAATATTCATTATTTTTCTGTTACGTCAGTACTTGGATATCGACCACCTAGCCAATTTCACATTTTGGACATTTAATTTGTAATAAAACATCTTTACACTACATTTACATATGTATAATTACATATCGTATAATTGTAAACAGCGTTATTTTGTAAACTTCATGTTAAGCCTAGATTGTAATTTATCGCCGAAAATCCTCAAATTGTGAAAGAAGCGTTTGGGTTTAATTTAGCGTAAAATGTGTTAAATTTCATATTAATTAATCTATGATGTATGAAATATGAAAATTAATTAAAAAATAATTTTAAGAATAGCAAATAAGAAAGTCCGGAACATACAGTAACACGTGACAACCATTTTACGAAGGCAATGGAAACACGAAGCACTCCACGTGTATTTTTAGCGATTATGTCGCCACACTTGAAGAGTAAAAAAATCCAAGTTCAAGGGAATCACGCAACTTTACTTTTCCTTCGTCTGCCATGATCGAGACAATTATAGTATTGTAATATTTTAAAACATCGAGACTTCTTTTTACAATAATTACATCACTTCTTACTTTGTTTAAGCTTAATAATTTTTTTACACTGTGACAATAGCAAGGAAGCTGTAATTATTTATTTTTATCAAATATTTCACCTCGCTTCAATGTTCGAACAAGAAACTTAACAGGTTATATATACTTACGGATGATATTTATAACCACTGCTGACCTTACAATGGAACCCATAAGAAACAATAATATTTATTATGTGTGTTGTTATTTGTTGCATTTTAATTTGAATTGCTGATTCATCTCTTAAGTGGATCGCGATGAATAAATTTATCGCGAGAAAAATGGCGTATTTGAAAAAAAAAAAACTGTTAATGTATGTATCTATTTACTAGTTAAGCCAGATAAATTAAAGACCTTAAGTTGGCAAAAACCAATTCTTGGCTACCAAGTATTTTTTTGAAACTGGTGCTTTATACAGTTTTAGGTAATAGCAATCATATTTAAATAAAATAATAAGAACGCATTTGCATTTCTTAAATATCGAGCTTTAGAGTTTAGGTATAAATATAGGAAGTGATTTTAGTATTTAACAAATAATAGTTAATAGAAAAACAATAAACTTAACTGACTGTACCCCCATGACACTCCGGGAAAGAATACGAATCGAATTCTCTGACTCTACTAAATATGTCAAGCCGTTTAGGCAGATCACAATGGAGCGGACATACATACACATACATACATATGTACATACCTGCCGAAAAATATTACCCTATTGTCAGTCGTGCGAAAATCGAAATACTTATTGGCATAATTTTACTGGGGATCATGTCCCGACTCTCAAAAACATAATCGCACGCCCAGCTTCTGCGCTATCACTGTTTGAATATGTATGTGTATTTAATAAGGTCAATGAAGTGAGTCAAGTGTTATTTATATATTTTTATAGTTATTACATAATATGAATATTCTATTAAGTAACTTGTAAAGAAAACACGAATTAATAGTATAATTATAGAAGTCACGGTGAAGAGCGCCATATGCAAATTGGTCATATTATATTATGTTACATCAGCTTGTAAGCGTAAATTACACAATATTTAATTTTTAATTTACGAAATGATAATCAGTGCCAAGATCTATAAAATGGTATTTATAAAATAATGAAATATATTCTTAATAAAATATATTCTGCCGAGTAAATTTAAAATGACACGCCAAAAGCACGAGGGTAAAAGATAAATCTGATCTGAGACCTATCAAGAATAGTCAAAACTAGTGGAAATGAGGAAGTAGAATTTTACACAGTTTACTTTTATGTAAGATGAAGGTAAGATGTAGTACGGTTTATCGGAAATTCGATGGGGCTGAAAAGGTGACTTAACTGATTTACAATTGATGACAAATCTTTTCCAAAGTTTACAAATAACAAAAACATAACCGCTGTCATCAGTCCTTTCTTATGAATTTATACTTATAATCCTTCTAACTAAATATTTTAATATGCGAATGTAAGATTACTTTATGGTTACGCTTTCAAAACTAAACGATTTAACCCTTCATCATACAGTAAAGGGCATAGGCTACTTTTTATCATGAAAAATAAAACCTGCATTCATAGACAACAATGCGAGTGGAGTCGCGGGAAAAAGCTCTGTAATTTATGCCTTACCCAAATGCGCAAATAATGACGAACTACTCGTAAATTGTCGCATTAAATGAAAAACAACATAAGCGATGTTAAAAAAAAATTAAATGGATGATGATCGGCCAATTAGCATGTCCACTATGATAACACAGTGTCGATGTTGTGATTGTTATGCTTCGTTCAAATTGTTCACACGAAGCCTTGACGATGGACAATATTTGGTAAGCTATGGTTTGTCACAATTTATATTAGATATCCTAACAAATATTACTATCTGTATCCTCATACAAATGTTTTTTTTATTAAAATATATAATCTTTTGTTGCCATAAAAATATAGAAGAAAATTGTCTAATACAATATGTATTCAAATATGTGTCAAAGTAATGGCAAAAAAGGAAATTTTTACAGTAGTTGAGTCCACAACAACAACATCTCTTGCACGAACGGCCCGCTCGACTGGTGAAACACCACGACCTCGCGCAGAAGACAGTGAGGTGCCGGAGGCTTAATTTTAGTCCTCTTCCTCTTCTCACCCTTTTCTATTAAGGAAAGGGCGGAAAGGAAAAACGGATTGACGGGGAAGGGGATGGAAAAGAAAAGGAAATGTCATTTCATGTTCGTAATACGAGTATACATTGTACTTAAACACAATTTGATAGATAAAGGGATTAGGTTACAAAAAATAGAAAACTCAAAATGTATATTACAAAAAATGGTACAAAAATGTACTATATATAATACTTTCTTATGTGAGTGTGTGCGTATAAAAATATAGCCATCGATGCGTTTAAGCGTTACCAAAATACATTTACGCGTCGAGCTGCGAGCGTGTCCTTAGATAGACGACAAAATTTTCGTGTGCATATATGTATATTTGGTGTGTATGTCTGTGCGTGTATTAATGTTGTGTATTATATCCTATGTGTTTCAATATAATTTTCTTTAAAATTTCTATCGATCCGGATCATTAAGTTAAAAAGTATCATTTTCTAAAAAGAATTTCACCTATAATGCCATGTCATAAAAAGCGTCGATTTTCAATGCGCCTTCACAAAGCGCAATTGCTAATTGAGCGAGTGACTAGCGCGATGGCAACGCAGCATCGGATGATGTTACATGCAACTCGAGAGCTCAACAAACTGCGTCATTGATCTTGAACGGGGCTCACGGCGAGTTAAAGTCACCGTTCCGCTGGCTAGGCCGTTGTGTTACACAAAAGTGTTACTGCATGAAGGCGTAATTAGACTTATAAAACATTGAGTTCGTCACTCTACCTATCAAGCTAAGAATTCCCGAGGGAGAGGTGCAAATTATGTATCTTTATTCGCATAAAGAGAAAAGGCTTGATTGTTTTGGATAAACACAAACACCAATAACCCGACTTTAAAAGAAATTTCACTAGTAAGCTCAGCGAGTAACAGTGGCTATAGTTTATACCCAAGCGAAGCCGGGCGGGATGCAGCAGGTTATTTATAATCATATAGAATATTCTCTTGTTTACTATGCCGTATAAAAAAAGCAAGTAGAATGCTTCATAGAACTTTTTAAAAATTAAAACAATAATAATTACAAACAAACAAAGTACGTGTCTACGTTACCATTAAACCCAGACCTTTTGTAATATATGCATAGCTTTGTAAATAGATATACTGCATGAAAAAATTATAAAGTGGAAATATCTAGAAGTGAACATTAAAAACTCGGTACTGGAAAAACCAAACGTTTTTATTTTTTTTGGGAGTATAATCAGTATTAATTAGTAATACACCTTATGAGTTCTACATTATAGTACCCTGTGATGCAGAGGGGCAGTGGAGGATTAAATAAATGTCGAGACGCCCATAGTAGTGAAAATATCTATGGTTTTTCAATAGCGAAAAAAGAAACCTACAAGGTCGGAAAGAGTTACAATTGTTGTTGCATTGTTAGCTTTTGCGTAGAAAAGGGACTGTAGGTGTCATTCAATAGACTATCTTGTGTCAGGGCATCCCAGGACGATCAGAACGATTGTTTCGGCCGTAAAAAAATCTATTTATGAGTTTGAGTTGTGAGCTATCGGTGTCATAAAATAATAATAAATATTTCGATTGTGGGCTCTAGGCTCATTTTTTTAAAAATCTTTGAATACAGTTCAAATTCTCTTGAAGGTTAAAATGGAGTAAAATTTCCTATCTCCAAAATTTTTTGAGGCACTTTGCCTGGGGCATCGTCGTGGGTCACCCTATATATATATATATAT
>DWLR01001351.1:0-18649 GCA_018246295.1 Papilio alexanor hazarajatica
TATATATATATATATATATATATATACAATTCCCGTAACAAACAAAAAAAACATATTCTAAACTTTAGACATTTAGTGTGTAATCGGTGGTGAAGGTGAGAAACAATCACATTTTTTTTGCATTTATGTGTAAATTAACAATTCTTTACGAATCAAATAACTACAGCCTCAATTATATATAATCATAATCAAATTACGAATATACCATTAAAATCAGTTCAAGCACAAAATAATACAATCCTAATAAATGTGAGACTGCGGAGGAATTATTTACGCCAGTTCAATTGTCGACACGAATGTGTTTAGACTCGGAGAAAGATATAACGTAGCGACATAATGTTTAGTGCATGGATGGCATAATTACGGCGAATGGAGCTTTTGGTGCGTATCGAAATAATTACATTTCTTCAAAGTTAAGTCCGAATGCATGTCCATTTAATGTCTCCTTGTTTGATACCATGATTTTTGAGCAAAAGGTTCACATTTCACATTATGTTTCTTTTTAATATCATGTAAAAATCGGGTCTCACGAATGTACATCCTTAATGGATGGTCAAAAGCAATACAATTTGAATTATGCTATTTAACTTAATGAGATGGTCAAAAGCAATACAATTTGAATTATGCTACTTAGGTCATCATTACGCTTAAAATTTAATCGGTGAAATTAAGTTAAAGTTAGTTAATTTATTTTCTTTTAAGTATAACGTAGAAAAGCAAATATTTTATTCAGAATATTTAAATTCTTAAAATATGAAAATATGAGGCTCTTACTGACATTTTCTGCTATCTAAATGTAGCATCAAATATCTTCGCCATAAACAATCGACGTTAAACAAACGACGCGGCAACACAATACCGGACCCTAGAGGTCCAGTTAAGTAGTATCCATTGTAATAAAGAACACGATATTTCGAAGACATTAAAATTCCCCGTCTCGTAATAATTACATACGACAGATTTGAACATCGAAACGCCTACGCGTCCACTATGTTGTGCCTTCGGACTTGTATAATTTGTGTTAATGCCGTAATATATGGGAGTTTAGGGGTCTCTCGCACTCGGAGTTCCGTGCATTCGATCGTTAATAAAATTATCAAAATCTAAACGGGTTTTACGAGCGTCGCTCGTGTGGCGGGCCCCGCGCTCCGAGTTTCGATTCGACTTATGAATGGAAATGGATTTTTGTTATATCTAAGTGTTTTTAAGGTCGTAAATAATTTATCGCAGCGTGATATTTCCGTCGCTCGAATTTAAATGTCTGAATGAAATAACTTCTTGGTCTCGGAGCGCTACTGGATTTTAAATCCGCATAATAAATAGACGCTTTAGTTATTTTAATAGTCTTAATCTAACGCGTGGGATGCAATGATAAGAATAATTGGAACTTTAAAATTTTCGATATAATTAATTAATTGAGTCATTAAACATGACCTTCGATAGCATTAGGCTGACGGTACCCTAGGCGTCAGTAGTTGCAGCGGTAGCGGAAACGATTTAGCGAAATACTCGCGCCGTGCACTGTGTGCCGCGTGTATAGATATAAGACCGACTTAGACACTTTTTGTCGGAATAAAGTAAGTTTTAGGTAGCAGTCGGCGTTGCGTCAACGATCGTGATTCAGCTTCGTAGAAACACTCAGGTGCTCGGTCCGGGACCGGCATCGAAGCCGTAATTATTCAGAGCACACGTGGACATGGTTTATGGGCGCGCATGGCCTGCCTCGCAAACGTGCAACTTTTTGCTTAATAGGTTAACGACTTTTCAAGTGAATATTGATAGCGAGGGCAAATCTTTTAAGTCAGACTATAGTTGTATAAAGATTTTTTTACAAGATAACATGTCGGTCTTGCGATCACTGCTTTAGTTGTTTACTAACAGCTGTCTATATCGATCCAGATCTCTCTTATCGATGACATAAAATTTACTTTATTAACATGCATTAAGGTTGGTTTTACATCGTATAAAGTGATTCATACTGTGAAGCATGTGCTATGCATTTTTTGTGAGATCGTGTAAAGAACTTACTTGCATTCGAAAGTGCAACTATCAAGCTTCGTTCAGATCCGATACAGAGTTACGATTCATTGCTTACACTTTTTGTGGTCTTAACAAGATTCAACTCTTTTATATAACGACGGAGGTCACGATTTTCGTTACCACATATTCTAACACGCGTTCAAGAGGCCAGCGTTTATAAAACGCCAGCGTGTCCAATAAATCACGGCGTACTAATGGAGTGGTAAATAACTAAGGAATGTTAAACAAAGACAAATATTGATGTTTTAGATTTTAAATCAGACAGTTAATTCGTGTTGACTAATTTAATAATGATCATAAAAATCGGGACTTAAAAAGGCAATAGAACATTGGATTCTTCGCCAAGTAAGTAAGTTCGTAAAACCGGTAGTAAGAATGATAGGAAATTAGTTCGAACTGCGGTAACAATGTTATCTTTTATATCCACGTATTAAAAGTATAGTAAATAGAGCTAGTTAAAATTAAAAGTCATTTAAGTCTTTAACATAAAAAAAACAACACCGCATTAAGTAGGTGTGGGACCTACCAAATTTCGGTAGAGAAGTAACGTGAGTTTGGATTCTGATTGCTTTCCTGCTTACATGATATTGACCTTCACTGGACAATTCAAAACAGTGAATACTATTTCCCTAGGGAGGTAATTAAGAACAATTATATAAAAAAAAATTGCGTATTTGATATGCTAAATCGAGTGATAGAGTAAAATGTGTTTTGTTTCGAACGTTTTAAACGCTAAAATCCAATAAACTTTTAATAAGAAGACGCGTGACTCCGGCATGAGAATGATACGATGATACAAATTTCTCGTAGACGAGTTTCGACAAATGATGGTTAAAGTAACGAGAGCTCCATTGGTTGGGTAAAACCGGTAGGCCTCCATCTCCAACCGTTACTTGGCACATTCTGTTGTATAAAAGATGCGCCTCGCAGTGATTCCTATCGAAATGTTAATTAATTTTCTACTACATTATGGCCACCTTTGTATCACTTAATATATTTGATTACGTTTGTAATTATACAATTTTTAATTAGAAACCCGATTCGACACATCGATCCGACTAGGCGAGTGATTTACACTAGCATTTTATAGTTCTAAGTTTAATTAGAATGCCATTTCCTGGTCGTACATTATCTCGATTTTACGTGGTGATTAATTCGAATCGAATATAAAAATCACACTAATCGATTATACGAGATGAACATTAATGTTTCTAATTGGTATACTAATAAGGTGGATTAATGTTTTCTCTTAAAGGAATATCACGAAAACAATATCGATTACGTTTTGATTTATATTGATTTCTTGAATGCCTACCCACCACACCTTTGAGTGACATAAGACAGTGACATAGAAAATATATGCAAATGATAAACAAACGCGATAAATTTTTGTATACCCCGAGTATATCTTCTCTCCTTCTCTATCTATTCTCATTCATCCATTACGAGCCCTTAAAGCCCTTTCCCATTAGTCTTAGCTTCTTATTCTACGTCACCAGTTCATCAACTTATGTTCCAAAAGTTCTTCAAGCAACGTCCACGTTATCATTATAATGGTTAATTTTGTTCTAATTAAGCAGCGAGATATTTCTACACATCTAATTAATAAACATCTCATTAAAGAGCCTTGAACTTTTGATTACGGAGAAGTGGACAATGAAGCTCGTTATTTATATCTCCGCCACATTCGAACAGTCGAACAATCACAGCGACGGACAGACGCGCATATCTAAGTAATTAATCGTGCCTTATGATTGATTAAACGCATTAAAGGCAAACACGATTCCTATTTGAATATTAAATCTATTAGGCAAGCGACATAATACTTAATACAATTTTATCTGAGTTATTGCATAAAACATAGGACACGCTTAGTTTTGGAAACAATTATACGCGTCTCATGGATTATGCATGCCGGCTGATGTATAATGGTGAAATATTGGAAATTTATGTAGAATCGACGAAAACAATAGCTTAATTGTTTGACAAAAAAACATACTTTGTTTTCTTAATCAATAGTTCGGAGACGTTTGAATATTAAAATTTGTTCCTATAATGTAATCATTTTGAACACGAAAACATTAAGATGTTGGCGCGAGATACGCGCGTTAATGAACGGTAATTCAGTAACTGCAGCGTATAGGAGTCAAGCAAAATGAACCCACACTCGACAGTATTTGTTAACGTAACAAGGTAAACGAGGATATTTATCGACACTACGTCGTCAAGTGGCAACCCTTTGCGCCTGCCCCCGTGCCCGCAGCGCGCGGCCTGCAAACAGCGCTAGTGATGCGTAACGCAAACTCTCTTGTCGATATTTACACTCACATTGCAAACACTGTCACTCGATATTTGTTCGAGACGAGCTAATGGCGCGAGGTGTCCGACATGTTTGTCAGGATACTTGTAATTAACGGTATAATGTATCGCGAACACATAAACTTTAAATTCGGCCATTCGCGTTTCGATTTCACTCAAAATCGCCCTGTGAATTTTATATTTTAAAATATATGGATGCACCTTACGTAAGTCAAACGAGTTAACGTGATCAGGGTATATAAATTAAAATAAAAAGGAGTAAAATAAGTTAAAAAAAGTAAGGTAAGGCCATAACTTTATTTCGAATTCCGTTGGGTTTGTTCCGTCCCTCTCTGAGCGCTCACAGCAGGGGGCGCCATCGTTCTCACCTCACGACGCGAGTGGTAGCTGGTCTTTAATAAGTATCGATAAAATACGAATATATATTATAAATATTTTCGATACTTATTTAAATTACATTTAAAGTCCGATAGTCCCACAACGGCCTGTCGCTGACCAATTTTAAAGAATCTCGGGTGAGTAATTTGTGTCTCGAAAATTGGGTGATAAAAATAATTTTACGCAAGTCCTTTAATAAAATTATAAAAATAATCTCTAAGATAATTTCGATGATAGTTAAAACTAAACATGGAAATAGAATCTCGAGGCATTAAATCAAAACATTATTTCATATCTAATTTATTTCATTACAAACTATAAATCTAGCTCTGATAATATTATGATCGGGCCGTCATTGATACCACCTATTAAAATTTGATTCACCATAAATCGGTGTTTCATACTTCTTAGTTCTCTTTGACGTCTGCCTTCCCCATTTCAATTGAAAAGCAACAGTTTTTGAAGCTCGCCTTGTGTGTCGAATTGTTCGTTGTTAGATTAACAGCGAGCAAAGTGTCGCAGGGACAGAGCTAATTAATCTCTGCACGATGTACGACATTAATTACAAAAACCTCGAAGATATTGTTTATACAATAATATATTTTATTTAAATACAGCAGAAGGGTTATTTTTCATTAGATTAAACATTACAAGTCTCGAGTCAAATCAAGGAAAATTAAATGTCATCTCAACAATGACCACGGACGAACGCAATTAATGTAAAGCGTAGTTTACATGATACGATCTCTTGCGCATACCGTCACATAGGTATTGCGCATACAGACAAGGAATTATAGTTTTTCAACACTAATTACGTAATGCCTAAAAGTAATGAAGATTACACAATTACAACAATATAATCTAAATTAATTTTCTTTTAGCTCTCACATTTTCTCTTGACTTTTAGAGTATGCCTAAGGCAGTTCTCCGACAATGTTGATAATATCACATCATAGTTACATTTTAATTGCGTTATATCTTAGTTGGCTTAGAATAATACATTGTGAAAAATCACGATATAAAAAAAAAATTAACCAAAAATTTAAAATTCGTTCATAACTTAGCTTTGAAGTAAATGAGCGCTTTAAAAGGCAAAAACTGGTAACATCCACGACAATGTACCTATAAATTCTATTTTATAAAAGATTTGTTTAATTTTGTGAATTGATTTGGATATCTATTGATGCAAAATAGGTAGGAATATCCACGTGTATTCATCGTTGATGTTAAAGTTGAAGAAACGACGCCATTTAAGAGATAAAAAAAAAGAAAACGTTAATGTAGACAATGGTTAATCGTTATTTAGTGACAGCGCGGACCCGTCGAAGTTTTTACGACCGTAATCAAAACGTGATTGTCGCACATTCCCAAAAAACTCGCTTAATTGTGCCGGGACGAGTGTTGGTGGTATAAATAGTAATTACTTAGGTGCCTTGCTCCGAAAACGCTATTAAAATGCGTTTAACCGCCACGCTCCGTAGCTGCAGGTTGATGCAAACCAACTGAGCTTTCGTGGCGTTCATGAGATAATTGAGAATAAACATGTAAGTTTTTTAAAGAATAATAAAGCTTTAACGATACAAGTCACCTTTACTTATAAATATTTTAGGATGGAAGGACTCATTTAATTTAATACCATTTTCGCAACAGATATGCGATCTAATAATAGTTCATCCTAGAAGCGCATTCCATGCGTGTATTCTTAAAAATGATTAAACAATAACTGAGGATTTTTCCAAGGAAAAGGAGCATTTGGCGCTAAAACGCTTTCTTTACGCTTTTAGATTTAACAAAATAAATTATAATATTATATTTTCATTTTTTATATTCCCTTTGTTATTGTGAGCACACCTTTATAATCAATATTAAAGTCCGTGTAATTAGCATGAGGCAATAAATAATTTTTAACATTCTTAATTTTTTATTACGAAGATAAAGAAACTAACACCAATGCCGTCACCAATTTTTTTCCGATTTAAATTATTATCAAATTCCAGCAATCATTTATAAAGTCCGTTACGACATAAATCATATTTAGGACTTGTTTTAAGTATTGGAAGTGTGAGCCCACCTGTTGCTGTTGCCAATAAGAAGCATTTAAGGCGGTACAATTTCTAAAATAATTATCTCTCATATCTTTCGCGGCAGTCCCAGCCCGGGGGTGCTATTGTTTTAAGCGGATTTTTTTTTGCTTTAAGCAACCCCGGACAATGGAAGAGGGCGTAAGGGTAATTTTGAATGTCGGCTTTAGGCGTTTAAAGCAAATTTGCATTAACGCATTTTAGTCGCCATAATCTTGGAACGGAAGGGTGACAATTGAGTTGAATTTAACATTGAAATAAACAAATTATCAAACTACGGTATTAAAAATGATTTTATATTAAGGTAGATATGTTTTGTCCCCACAGCCTCTACATAACTGATCTATTTTTTGTTTGTTTATTAAGCACACTTACTACTTAGAGGTACAAAGATGAACTACCTTCAATCTAGTCTGTAATACAGAGGGAAATCGCAATTTTATAGGATTTTGAGTAGCTTTACTTGATTCACTTCGACCACAAACCTCCGTACGCACGCTCTTTGACTACAGTTATTTTTAAATAGTATTAAAAGAAATTACTAATAAATTTAGTTGTACTATTTCCTAGTATCGGGAAGTGTAAACTAAAAATATGTAAGACTAACATGTGCATATATCCATCATAAGGAAACCATCTACTCAAGGACTCTGTTCCTATGCATTATAATTACACAGAGTGGTCTAGCTTTAGACATTCTTGTGCCATTCGTATGTAGCAACGAGCTATGTTCTTTAGAATATCTGTGGATAACAGGCAAGTAAGAAAAAAGAATTTGCTTTCATAGATTACTGTGAGTGTTAATGCATATTTATAATGATGCAGCCCAAATAATAACTTCAAATAACGATCTCCAATTTAAAATACGATCGTTACATGTTAACCGATTTATTGCTTGAAGATAAAAAAAAATGTATTGAACGATACACGTTCGATATACGCATAACGAGAGCCAACACTAACCTGTAATTAAATCATAAACTTAGATTAAGATAAATAGACGAAAAGAGGCCGCCGGAGCGTTAATCCAGTGATTTACAATTACTCGTAATTACGGGCCTTAACTTGTCTAATTGCCGGCCATATTAATTATCAAAAAAAAAAAACATACATAACGGAATCGATTTATTGTGGTGTACTTTGTCGCGAACAAAATATCATAATACTGATTAAATAATTAATGTAACTGATTAAATACAATATATCTCTTGCAATAAAAACGGGCTATAAAAATTAATCAATTTTATAGCTTACAAAATGTTACAAAAACATTCGTGTTGTATTGGAAAAGATGAAATACTTCAAAAAGTTTCCAAATAGCAGGCCAGTAATTTTAAGGTAACCACGCGACATTACCACACTCGTTAAAAATAACTAATTCTTACGCAAATTAGATATTAGATCCTTTTGCAATGTTATCTTAATTGTATTGTTTATAATTTATGCCCTTTTGTTTTTTATTTTACGTTGTTTACGTAGACAAGAATTAACATAGCCCCTATTTTTGAGTACTCTATTGCTCTCAGTAGTTTTGCCTTTTCTTTTTAGTCTCAACAACCTGATCGAGTTCACGCTTTTATTATCAATTTTTCTTCGCCATTCTTTTTTTATTCATAAAAAAGGTGGCAAACGAGCAAGCGGTCATCTAAGTTACCGCTACTAATAGACATCTGTAACAAGCATTTGCAAGTTGCGGATGTTTTGCCTACCTTAAATAGACAAAGGATAGGCAGAAAAATTCATTTTCTTCTCCTATCCATCCCCTTCGCTGTCAAATTCTCTTTCCTTCCCATCCTTTTTAATAAGGAAAGGGAAGAGGACTTAAATAAGCCCTCTGATACCTCACTCTTCAGCCGAGATGCAGAATACTTCGATTTCGCGCCTGTCTTCTGTGAGGTCGTGGTATTTCACCGGTCGAGCGGGCATTTCGTGTAACAGATTTTTTTCATTTTAATTTTATTTTTTTTACCAATTTCATTTTAACACAAAATTTCATTCTTCCGTTCAAATAATTAATCATCTATTGTATGCGAACATAACAAAAAAATCAAACTTGTATGCATTTGTGTGTATTAAGGAGTCTTGGCTAAAAGCAGCAAATAGCAAATAAAAAAAGTAAGTTATAAAAGTAAAAAAAAAAAAACATTTAAAGTTCTAATAAACGTGTCTAGAGGTACAGCCGAAGCGATCAAAATTGACACACAATCGGTTAAGTATATGTTATATTGTACAGTGCTTATTTCTGAAGTCCACAACGGGAGACAATTTATAATGGGCATCACAAAAGTCGACCACATCTGCGCCGGACAAAACTTAATTAAAGTGACACTTCGCATGCATAATAAAATTATTCACGCACAATCGTGAGATAAGGTTCCACTTTGCCTTGCACAATGCACGCTCACATCTACGATTCAATGGCGGTCATACATGGACACACGCACACACTCTTAGCACACTTAAATAGGTAACCCTGTTGACTTTAAAACGGGTAATAAGACGCGTGGAGCGCCCGATGTTCTGTTACCATTTAATGATATATTTTATTATTTGAATTCCTCACATATCGCTTCATTATAATTGACCACCGTCATATGTAAACAATTTAAAGTTGTTTGTTTTGAAATTTTACGTCTGTACAGCATTTCTTAATGTCTTCTCCGTTCTTTATTTTACAGTATTGCGAACTATTCCTTTATGCTTAGAACGCGATTTTGTAAAGCACAGCAAATATCTGTACGAATTGGTATGATTTTTATTATGCTATTTGTATATTCATACATCAACAAACACTGTTATCCTAAAATTGTTCAGAGTTTCAATAGTTTTGAATGGCTTATACCCTCTTTTTGGTTTAACCTTCCCAAATTAATTAACAATGATCCTGGAAAAGACTAAAACAATTTTTACGAGTATCAGTGTTCAGCTACCACTGTTATCTTTTTATATCTATCAGATCACTTGGAAACAAACAGTTTAGAGCTTTCCATGAGATGGTTTCACGATCTGACACGGACGAGGAATAGGCGATTTTTGGATGATGATTATTAAGTATTAATTAAGTATTACGGATATATTACGTTTTTATTCATTATATATTTGATTTCCTCTAAAATAATCTCACACTCGAATATTAAGAAAGAAATATCAACTGACTTGTTATTGCAGATTACCTAAGTGCCTATACTGTCCAGGCACTTCAGTGCAGTATGACTCGTGTTATCGACCAATAATTAGTGATAGTCGATAACTTCCCCAAAACGTTATCAGCAATATTTGCTATTAAATAATCGATACGCGATGCATAGATAACCGGTCAGTGGCTATCGCCTGCGTCAGTTTGGAACTTCCAAACTTTTACTTATGAGTAGTGTTTTTCACTATATTTGAAATTTGATCAATATGTAAACAGTTTGTCACTCACAGATTTTATAAAGAAGCAAATAAGACAGGCGTGAAGTGGAATTATTCTGCGTTTCGTCTGGGGAATGAGGTGCCGGATGCCTAATATAAGTCCTCTTCCCCTTCCCACCATTTTTTAACGGGGAAATCTATCCATCTGTCCATTTCCTCTGTCTATTAAGGGTAGGCAACAAATCTGTGACTCGCAAGTAGTTGTTGCGGATGTCTATGGGTAACCGTCTCTTAAAACACCGCATGCCCACTTGCCACCTTTTATTATTAAAAAATGGTACAAGACAGCTCGTATTGAGCTTCTTACTACAGTTTTATTGTAGTATCATAATTAACTGATCATTCCTTCATAATGCCATTATATAGTTTATTTTTTATATGAAAAGGTGGCAAACGAGCAATGGGTCTGCAAGCAAGAAGAACTGCAAATGTGTTTGCCGGCCTTTAAAGAAACGATACGCTCTCTTCTGGAAGGACCCTAAGTCGTATTGGTTTAGACTGAAATTAGATTTTTCGTTAAGGTAAACATGACACGTAGTTAATAAAATGTATGAATACATTATGACATACCCGTTGACAGTTTAGAGCAATAGATCGCACATTATTCTTATCAAATCATTCAATTTAGCGTTAAAACGAATTAAATATGGTGATGAAATACTTTTCATCAAAAACAATTGCGTAATGTATTTTACAATCCAAATATTCACAATTAACATAAATTTTGAAACAACAATTATAAAAAAAAACCTACTATATACAGTGAATACAAATGTAAAATAATTGTGTTAAATTAATGTAAGCAATGATTGTAACATAACTTCAAACTTAATAGTTAATTGATAATTTTATGCTAATGAAAATGGAGGTGGGTGTTTCATAAAACTTATTTGAATAATGTTATAAACTTTTAAAAACAAACATGACGAGGCAATGAGCACTTTAACATAGTCAAAATCATATTATCGGCAGAGATAGGTGAGCAATACACAATGGATTAAAGCGCGTCTTATCTTATATTTCATTATTAATTCGTAAGTAGGTAAGAGTAATTTATTTTTACCAAATTAATTTTCGTAGACGACTTTAATACTATCATATAATATTCACAAATTTTTTATAAAGAAATTAAAGCATAGACAATTATTTCATGTTTATTTTGAAGCACCATATTCGGTAAATAGTTTTATTCTGAATGCTGCCGTTGCGAACGAAAAAAATGGCGTCTTTCGGAGGCGTCAAAATGCGCGGGACGGGATGTCAACGCGACATGCCTTCGTGCCTCAGCGCGTATCGCGTCGTTTCCTCGAGCGTTTTTAATAAAGCAAAACAGTTATTATTGAACCTGTTGAGATCGGATTCGAATTCATAATTCTTTATCGCGCTCGCTGAGTGACACGCGGTACGTCAGTAATTATACAAACTGCTACTTGCTTACAAAAGTAAAAGCTTAAGAAATTCATATTGGATAAACGCACAGGAAAACATGAGGATATTTAAAGCTGCGTGTCTTTAAAACATGGTCCAAAAATTATTATTATTATTATTTAATATTATTTATGATTCTTGCTCTACAAGTTCACAAAATGAATTATTACGGAATATAAAATATAAGATATAGAAACAAAATAGTCTATTCTAAAATTTAAAACTATAAATAAATTACATGTTTCCTTTTGGTAAATTATACAATATGAAAATATTTTTTAAATTCAACTCTACCATTCGGTCATAATGTGCATTTTGTGTTAAAAAATTATATAACATGCGATGTCTGATTTTCATCACATAAAAGTGGATGCAGGAAAATGAGTGCCAAAGACATCACTATAAAACGGTCGAATTCGCAATGAGCCAAGCGGCCATATCGAGCGCGGCCAGTGCAATGGGGGCGGCTGAGCAAGTTCGACGGCTGGCCTTGGCGGGAACCAGTCCGTCTCGCCCGAAACACCTCCGGCCAATTATTCAATAAAACAAAAGCATCCCAGCAGTGCGTTCACGTCACACCAACAAAAATGCGCATGGGTGAAATTCACTTAATAAGTCAATTTTACCTATTGTTTTTTGTACCTAGACTTTTTGAGGCTTTTATCACATTCGGATATGTCGGCCCTACCTACCTTTTAACTTTTTTTATAATACAATTAATACACTATGGCATGTAATAAGGAATGTGGATACGCTTCAACATGTACTGTTAGTTTGTATTGAACAACTTCTTGCACAATCTGACGGCTCGCCCCCCATTCACCACGCACGTGAGCCCCGTAATGACTCCGTATTATCGCTCGCACCAACAAAAGGATCCACAGCCACGAGCCGAGTCAGAAAAATAAGCCGGGGAAATTTGATATAGCCATATTTTAGAATCGCTTCTCTTATCCCGAACGCATTGTAAGTCCCAAAGGCGCGAGTCGAAAGAAATATTTCAAATGCAAATCGTGGCAGCTCTATGAATGTAATAGTTTGTCGTCGTGGCCCGCGCACGCGCCGCACACCGGAAACAAATTATCATACCCATATAAGTGTGTACGAAATCGAAGAAGTTATTGATGTCACACGGACCTGACAAATTGCGCTAAACATGAAAATCAAGTCTCAAACCATAAAAACATCTGGACACAATACGAATAACGGCTCGATGAGTTACGTCAAAAGAGTTTATAGGTATTTTTATCCGTTACAAATTCTCGTTATTCATAATTCAATCAATCAATGCAATAATTCGTATTACAAACAGATCCATCAAATATTCATTAATAAAAGAAAATAGATGTTACTTTTCACGCCCATCCCACAAACATTTTCCCCATGTGTTTCAGTGACCATTTAATTACTATAATATATTGGGTATTTTTTTTTTAAATAAACAGCAACTATTGTATTACGATGAATTAAAATTACGAATCTATTATTTAGTAAGAGCGTTTTTGGTTCGTCGAGTTTTGTTGCGCCGTTGAAATTTCGGCGGTAATCGATTTGAGTCAGCCGTGTTTGTTGACATTCGCATCAAACGCGGCGCGGCGTCGAGCGGAAATTTATGGAACTCGAAATGCGGCTGAATTTGAAAAACGGACTAACAGATATTGAATGGTTGTAAATAAATATGTGTAAACGGACATTTGGTGAATGAGTGATGCACGCCAATTTGTAACGGTTTTTAAGGTCATTCAAGCAAACTCAGCCGAAAAGTGTATGTTGATATTTGTGATGATTTTTTTGCTTAACGTCGCAGTTTTCTAGCAGTTATCAGCACCTTGATGCTTTGCCACGTCGTCGTGGTTTTATAAGCAAAACGAATTTTATGTAACGTAAATTAAAAGTCACAAAATTGTTGTCTAAATTTCTAGACATTAGACAGCTTAATAATTCAGGAGTTACATCTGCCACATATGTATACAATCGTACGTAAATATATTCACCCGAGCAAGGCCGGGAACAAGCGACTAGTTCACTATAAACATAATTTATGTTAAACATATGCGAAGTTATGGACATGTTAAGGAACAAAGTAGATGACAACATTTTTCAAGCAATTAAGTATTCGCAATTAAACCTTCTACGGCATTAAGAACGATGTTTAAAAACAATGGCATAAATAACTTGAGAGTTATAATAATGAACCTGAAAACATCCTTAATACGTATTTAAATATAATAAAATTGTACAAAATATCTTTTTACAGAACGCTATTAAATAATTATAATATATCTATTAAACATGTCGCTTAAAACATGTTCTATTTAGCTGTGTTCTTTTTCTATTTTTCATTTCTATTTAAGTGTCGATACTAAAAACTTAGTCCACAAGTCAAGAGATAAAAACCATACGCACTTATGTTTCAGAAGTGTAGGTGGAGATGTTATCTCTTACATTGATGATCGTTGTATTAACCTCTTTATGTCGCCTTTCGTTAATGTGGCACCTTAAATACAGGGCTAGGTAATGCTTAAATCCCTTCACCAAGACGTCGTACACTGAAAATGTCAATTCTGTTTACAGTTTCAACTGCTTTAAATTCTCTAGCAAATAGAGATTCTTACTTTGTCATACAAACTCTAACAACGTATGATGAAGAGAACTTGAGAAAACAACTATTTCACTGTAATCACTTGGCTGTATTTAACTTACAATTTTACTGATTTGATTGGTTTTACATTGATTGGTTTTACGTTGATTTTACATTGTATGGAACATCATCATCTCCCTCTCCTTTTCCCACTCGCGTAGGGTCGGCACAGTATGTACTACTCTTCCATATGTCCTGGACTCTACTGTAGTTCATACTGTCACTGGTTTTGGCTGTAGTTTTACGGCCGGCCGCCTGCCTGACTCCAACCCTCCTCGGGAAGATACTTATATAAGGTATTTAATATGACATTATGAAATAACACAAAATACACAATAATTTGTATCCGCTCATATAAGTTTCAATTGAATTGGTGGGATTTATTGAAGAATTGATTGAAGAACTTGAAGCAGCTGGGTTCTGCTGTAGGTTACGCTCGAACATATATAAGCAAATTATAAACAAATGTGATACTTCGTAGGAAATCCTTATACCAACTAACCTACACAATGATTATTATATTCTTCTAAATATTAGTTCTAAATATTAGTCTATATTTCATATAATAAAGCGGGAGAGTTTGAAAACGCTAACACAGCAACTACAAATCCGAATAGAAAAAAAAAATACTTTATGTATTTGACAGCTCAATAATTAATAAAGGTTATAGACTATTTAACATCGCACTACGACCCCGTTAAAAGACTGCACTGTGGGCTGACTAGTATTTTTATATTTTTAAACCAGTGTTTTTCGACCTTTTTCATGACACGACCCCCTTAGTATGTTGAATTATTTCGCTGCTGTTTCTTACCAGTATTTTTTAAGTTAAATATAATAAATCCGTACAATTTTTTTTTATTATGTTTGTGATTATGTGTTGGTTAAGAACATTTCGAACTTCAATTACTTCGTCTATAATAAAAGTAAGCAAATAACAAATATCTTTTATTTTTGTTGATTTGTATTATTGCATGAGTACCTTAATTTACTCGACTTTACGAGACCTTTAATTAAATTTCCTTAAATATTAATTTTGAATTTTGTTGGGTTTTTCTTCGCCCTTATAGATTGCGAACCTCAGGGGTCGCGGCTCACAGCTTGAAAATCAGTGTTCTAGAGCAATGTATTTACAGTGTCTTGTTATAATTGTTATCCAAATAAATGCAAATTATACGGACTCTTAAAATGAATTCTATGAGATCTATTTGCGTATTATGTCAGGCGCCTAACGGTCGTTTGTTGTTGACTAAAGACATAGGAATATCTCGGAATCAGTTGAATGTTAAGCGGCATTGTGAGAGCCAATGCCTTAATGCGATGTAAGTAGGCGATGTGCCGTCGCCCCGGCCCCGGGTCGCTGACTTGAAGGCATTATCAATGAGACATTTTAAATCACTTATTTGCACACTTTTATGATCGCCCGCTCCCTATAGACCATAAATATTTTTTAGACAGTGTTTTTCTTTTAGATAAAACATTGACACGTTTAGGAGCATAACTTACGGGTATGTTTCAATGAAATCAAAGATATAAAACCATTTATTTGTTTGATTGAGACTTGAATTGATATTTTTTTGGCAACACGTAGCCTTATTTTATGCATTTCAAAATAAACACATAAATATTGCATCGACAAATTGTTATGCTTTAAAATACCTATTGTTGACTTTAAAAAGTTGTTGACATTAAAAAGAATTACAGTTAATTTAAATTATCTTTATTATCAAGGCATGTCATAGCAATAATTTTTTAAAAATAAAGTGACAACTTTATTATATATGTTATACTTATATAATGAGTTTACGACCTAAAAGTATCCTATAACTTAATAATATTCAAGTAGCTACGCATAGCAAATAAGTGTACCATTATAATATTTCAAATTTTTTTAGCCAAAAGTTTTCTATTTTCGAATTTTTAAGTATATTTTTTATACTTAAAAATTCGAAAATAGAACGTGTACGGTGAACTTTAGTTTATAGTGAAAATCTAATCTTTATTAGTACATGTCTTTTGTCTTCTTCGTCTATCGAAATTATATAAAAAGACAAGAATACTTTTTAAATCAAACAAAGAAAAGAAAAAATAAATAAAAAAGAAACAATAATCTTCCAGTAAATCCAGCAAATAAAAGTAATTTTATTTTTAAACATGACTTGTTCTAAATATTTACGTTATTAAGTTTAAAAAAAAAACTATTTTCCTCGTGTACAAATGGGTATACTTGTATCGGAAATCTTATCACTGTATCTATAGAGCATCTCAGCAAGCTGTCACGATGCCTTTATCTACAAGTGTCTCAGGCGCGCGCTTTCCCAGACTGATAGAGTATTTATACTATCGCCCAATAGATGGCGCTACACGAATCGTAACGTGACAATTTTCATAGTTTTATATAAAGTGAATCCAAATTTCTATTTTATGAATCTATTAAGTTATCGAAACATTATAATCGATAAAAGTTTAAATAATTTAGTTGTCATATGTTTAAATTTTTAAATTAAATGATCAAACGAAATTACAATTTCGTGGATCAGTTATTAGATTTATTTCTACTAAAAACAAATAATAATTGCCCAAGTTGAAACAACTGATTATAACCAATATTTATCATTAATATATTACAGAGACACTACATTACATACAGGTATAAAATTTTACGTATTCTGGACATTATATATAACTGGACAAGTATAGAACCATTTAAAATGGATAAACATTAGAGACCTAAGATTTATTTGAGATAATAAATAAAAAATATGATTCGTATGTTTTATTGATTCCTAGATGTCATAAAACCTTTTACTGTTCTATATCTCAGTGTGTCAAAGAGCAGAGATTATAAATATGAACAATTTCAGCTTCCTTAAGTTATTTTTTACCCCGAGATCTAATCTAGATTAGAGGATTAGATTACTATAAAATGTATTAAGACTCATTATTCTAACTGTATGTTCCTTCTAGCTGACGCGTAAATAGACAAGTCATACAGTACCAAGAAGATGCATTCTAAATTATGCAAATTTAGTTTTATAAATGTATGTTATTATTATATGATGTTGTTATTATATGATATTTGTACATCGAATTCCAACTTTGTGAGGCGGATACTTGAAGTAAATTTTAAAATTACATATTAATCAGTTTATTCTATTTCTTTTTTAATTAAATTTCTAGTAAATTTGTGATGAAGAAATTCTACTAAAATTATGAAGAAAAATTCTAAAGCAACTAAACATTTTAAGAACGTTATGGATTTAATTTTAGCTCGTGTTTACTTTGTAAATAAATCAGTTGATTGTTAAACTTACTTACTTATTTCTTAAACAGCTCAAAATATTACAAGTTCAAGTTCTCTCTGTAAAGTCAATGGAACTGGATTGACAACTTGCCTCGAATCAACTTGTCTTTTATTATGAAGCTCAACGTTATTTCTATAGAAATGTATGTATTTCTATATGAATGTGTACATTGGGTAATGTACATAACAATTACTTTTTAATAATTATTTACATAGCAATTATTTTTTAAATGCGGAATAAAGTGTTGTTAATTTCCCTGTCTGTATTAACGGTTTTGCATTTCATTTGAAAAGACTAACGACTATTTATAAAAATATTTTACGCACATTAAAACAATGCGACAATAAATAAAGTTGTAATGTATTACTAACTATTTAAAGATGTTTTAATTAGTGACATTCTAAAGAAAGGCGATATAAACAGAACACGTAGCCGACGATGTGTAGATGTTTGGATGTACAAGAGGCGAGAGGTTTGCCAGGAATGCTCCAAATGGAAATCTCTCGTTATGGTCGTGAGTGTTATGTTTAAAGAAACTAATACTTAGAACTATCATTTACTGGCAATTGAAGCTGTGTATTGCTGACAAGTGACCTAAACAACCTACAGGTATAAGAATCAAGTATTTCATAAGTGCAATTTCCAAAAGCTGTCTTAGTTTTAACGTATGAATATGATATATGATATAAATATTTACCGCTAATGGTAAGTTACTTTGAAATCTATGTTGTGTGCAATTTTTAAAAATAAAATGACGTATCAAAAGAACCTATTTCATGGGACTGAGTTATAGCATTGTAAGTCATGTTGACATTTATATATAAGGGGATTAATTTTAATTTGTACACAATTGACATTTGTGTAAATAAAACTGAAATGGCGTTAGTTACATCTATTCACAAATAATAACTCAAATTCAAATGCGAATATTTATTATAATTAATAAGCTAATATTTACAAATGCTTGTTGCAGATGTCTATGGGTAGCGGTCACTTAGATGACCGCTTGCTCGTTTATATATATAATATATATATATATATAT
>DWLR01001352.1:0-18638 GCA_018246295.1 Papilio alexanor hazarajatica
TATATATACATACATATATATATACACTGCTGGCCAAAATTTAAGACCGCACGTAAAGAACATAATTATCTATCAATTGTAATAAAATGCCATAAAATAAATCAAAGAAATGCAAATCTGCATATTCCACTGTTAATATCGAAAATTTAAAGAAGTCATTCTTTTGTTTACTTTCAAGTTATTGGACAATAAACATCTATTGTCTTTCTTTGTTTCTATTGTTTTCAACCACCGACATACGCTGCGCTAGAGCTAGGTGGTAGAATCGTAACATTTTTATGATGTGCTCATTATTAATTACTTTGCTTTTGTTTCGCATTGGTCAATAATTAGGATTATTTAGCTCCTGAAAATACGTGTTTCCGAGTTATTTTTACCTAAGTTTACTCGGGTTTGTTCACAGAAATCTTAATTAGTCTAAACTTGTGGTTTCTACAGTGAAGACGTCTTAAAAAGCACGCGAAATTAGCAGTGAAATGCGTTCTGCTATCGTTTTACATAATGAAAGCAAATCCGAACGTGAGATTGCTTCACAACTGAAGTTATCAAAGACTTGTGTTTATGGCACAATAACTCGATACAGGCAGTTTTCAAGGTCGTCCACGCTCGGAAAGGCCGAGAGCTATCACGTCTAGTGAAGATAATTTCATTGTTGTTCCCAGCAAGCGAAATAGACGCTTAACAGCAGTAGAAATCTGCGTTGAAGTAAACAAAACCCGAGTTAAACATTTATCACTACATTAAATGGCGACTGAGAGAGGCGAAGTTATATGGTCGCGTCACTGTTCGAAAACCTCTGCTAAGGCCAAAAAACATGTAAAAACTGATGCAGTGGGCTCTTGCCCATCGAGATTGGACTGAAGAAGATTATAAAAAAGTTCTTTGGATCGAAGAATCCAAGTTTGAACTTGATTCGGTTTAAAACGAAGAATTTACGTTCAACGCAGTGCCCAAGAAAAGATGATGCCGGACTGTGTAGTTCTTTTAGGTTGCTTCTCTAGCCAAGGAACTGGCGATTTGTTCAAAATTGAAGGAATTTTGAAAAAGGAACAATACAAAAAAAATTAAAACAATATGCCGTTCTTTCCGGGTTGCGATTAATTGGAGATGGATTCATTTTCCAACAAGATAATGACCCAAAGCATAGCTCAAAATTATGCAGAGGATATTTGAGGAGAAAGAGGCACAAGGGGTGTTAAAAACATGTTTTAGCTTTCTCAGAGCCCGGATCTCAATCCTGTTGAACTTTTGTGGCCTTGATAGGAACGTCCGTAATTGTGGCCCATCATTGTAAGAAGAAATGTGGAATGCTTTATGCGAAAGTTTGAGCAATATATCACAAGACACCATCAACAAATTGATTGCCCGTATGCCGAGACTTGTGAAAAAATCATAGGATGTAAAGGATTTTTTGAAGAAAAATCCGTTTAGTTAACTATAGCCTTTTTTCGCATGGACTGTTAATATTTCTTTACGTTTTTAAAGTATATTGTTTGTCCATCAGTGTTATTAGATGATTAAACAAGTTAATTAAACATTTAATATTTTGTTGGAGTTTTATTTTATTTTGCTACTTTATTTAGGTGATCTTAAACTTTTGGCCTGCTGTGTATATCATTTAAGGACGGTTTCGTGTTACGGTTAGTAGACGGTTCGGTGACATTAGTAGTTTTCATGTGATTGATACGAAGCACCTTTCAATGTAGTGGTTTTTTAATGGAATAGTCCAAGTACCCAAGGCAAGTGAATGACATTTGTTTGTTTACCACTTCACTTATAAGGTTATTTCAATTTTATTGATGTTTTGACATTTCGCGGTTTGTACTTTCAATCATTATTTTAGGTATAGTTAGTTTAGAGTAGAAAAATGTTAGCTAGCGTTATATTTATGTGTGTTTTACAGTTCAAAATAATAGAAAATAAAGAGAGTAACTGTGGTTGTAGCATTGATCGTGCGCAAAAAGAGAAGTATGACAGAAAGTTATCTTATAATGTATTACAAACTGGGGAAGGTGAATGTCCGACGGGTAACAAACTTGATGAAAATGAAGCATACAAAGTAACAAATGATATGGTTCTCATACCTGGCAAAGAGTATTACGTTGGTACAGACGATGTAATTATTAAAAATGATATGGAAGGCCCGGAAAGAATCGTCAAATTGGAATCATTTTATGTAGACAAATACGAAGTATCAAACAGGGATTTTAGTCATTTTACAAAGTTAACAAATTACAAGACTGAAGCTGAAACTTTTGGAGATAGTTTTGTTTTTGCATTGTTCTTAAACAATACATTTAAAGATAAAATGAAAGACTTTCGTGTTTTGCAAGCTCCATGGTGGTACAAAATAATAGGCACAGATTGGAAACATCCATATGGACCAGATTCTGATATTTTGGGTATACTTATTTTATTGTTAAATAATAAAACTTTTATAAAAACATATAAAATTTAGACAGATAAAAACTATTTCTTGTTTCTTGATCTCGGCAGCATTATTTATATCTTTTTAGAATGTTTAATTTAATTTTTGGGTGTAGGCTAGTAGATATGCATTTCTTGGACATACCTCATTCATTCTTAAAGTTAAATTTTGAATACTTAGTTCTTATAGACTTCACTCTTTTTAATATTTACAAATAGTTTAAATAATGGTAGCATTTTGAAAAAAATGTTGTTAAAAAGTTCAAATAAAAATATAATTTAAAATGTCAAATATGCGATATAATAATGTAAAATTTAATAAAAAAATTTCATTACAATGTTGTTGGATTTTCCAGATGTAATGAACCATCCTGTTATACACGTGTCATGGAACGATGCTCGTACTTATTGCAAGTGGAGGGGAGCTCGGTTACCAAGTGAGGCCGAGTGGGAGGTGGCCTGTCGAGGGGGACACCGGGGTACAAAGTACCCCTGGGGTGATAAATTATTTCCTGATAAAAAACATATGTATGTAAAATTACTATTTACTAACCATTTCAATAGCGTACATTAAGTGATTAACATATCTTTCAAATTAGAATATGGCTTATCTATTTCTTTTCTATTCTATTTTTTTTATGGAAGCAGATGGAAAACAAGCAGGCGGTTTATCTGATATTATGTTACCATTACCCATAGGCATCTGCAATAAGCTAATGTGTTGCAGATGTGTTGTCAAACTGTAATGAAAGACGGAGGGAGGATAAACAGAAAAAAGATGTTTCCATTTCCTATCTATCTCCGACCGACTGTTGATGAAATGCTTGCCTTTCTCGCCTCAGGTTGTGGGTTCGATTCCCACCCAGGATAAACATTTGTGTGCATGAACATGTCTGTTTGTCTTGTGTCTGGACAACCATGCATGGGCAGCAGTGTCCTTTTAGTACGGTGGAACATACCGCCTACCAAGTGTGGAGATTATGGCACATTGCTGGATATAGGCCCCCCAATTATGCGATCAATGGGGGAGGCCTATATCCAGCAGTGGACGATCATAGGGTGAGATGATGATGATCTATCTCCTCCCCAGTTAAATCCTCTTCCCATCCTTTCAAAGAGAAGAGATAGAAGACTAAAATTAAACCTCCTGTTTTAGTAACATAGGTCTTTTAAATTATTAAATCTCAAATAAAATAGGAATATATTCTATTTTACTAGTTTTAAAATTTCTGCTTCTGTGTTATGTAGTTTGCACAAATAAATATATTATTTTCATCATCTTGATCTTCATCAATCAAAGATTGTTCTCTGTTGGACATAACTTACACCAAGGATCGATAAGATCTGCTTGACAGCAGACTTGCCATGTTGCCATAATATTATAATGTTAATAATATAGCTGTAAAGCCCTATAACATGCACACTTTAAAGTTTTTTTATTTTACAATAAGTGGACAGAAATTATTAGTAAAAAATTAAAAAGCTATATTGAAACCTATAAGAGTTAGTATAATTGTATTTACAGGGCAAACATTTGGCAAGGCACGTTTCCCCATCATAATTCAGAAAAGGATGGATTTGTAGGAACAAGTCCTGTACATCTGTTTGAACAAAATGATTTTGGACTTCATAATATGGCTGGAAATGTTTGGGAGTGGACAGAAGATTCTTGGTCTAGTGATAATGTGAGTATTTATTCATTAAAGAGAAACAGAAACAATAGATTGAAATTACATGTATAAAGTGAAATGTGTAGATAAATACTAAATTTTCTTAATTCTAGTCTCAATGAGAACATAGTTGAACAAATCTGTGGCCAAATCCAATAAACGTCTTGATCCATTTTTACATATCTAAGATCAAATTTTTAGTATATAAAAATAGATTGGAATCATTTGTTGGGTTCGGCCTATCAAGCCAAAATAAAGTCATAGGTCTCCTTGAAGGTTTTTCATTTGTCAGTAGCAAAGATCATGCCTCTTCTGTTGTCCAGTGACTATTGAGACAGTGTTATCTTGTACATTTCCACCATTCCATAATTTTAGTTTCTTACGGCCAACAGTTTTACAAGTATATTTCGTTTTGTGTATCTTGAACTTGCAAAGCGGCTATGAACATTGCAATCTTTATTGTCTTCTGAACGCCCATTTGATATAATTATAAAACTTGTATGTTATTGTATTACAGCCTAAGGAAAAGGTAAAGAAAGGAGGTTCATATTTATGTCATCGTTCCTATTGCTACCGGTACAGATGTTCTGCCCGATCGCACAACACAGACGACAGCTCAGCCGGAAACTTGGGCTTCCGTTGTGCAAAGTCCGCTTAATTATTTTAACTATTACAATGTATTGTACTTAAAATTCCTAACCAACACCTCGCATGGCGATAGATGTAAGTGTACTTTTGTTTTCATGTAGGCTCACAGCTTCGTAAATCAATTGATGTGTATACAGAGCCAGTCTTCCAGATTTACAAAAATAAATTATTATATGGTCAAGATTCTTTTTTCTTATTGGAAATTGAGTAAATTTAGCTCAAATGTGAACATAAAAAAATAGAATTAAGAGAACTATGCCTGTTTTCACCAGCGCACACTTAAAATGTCCCTTACTAGGTGTTCACTAAGTTAAAGTATTCTATACGTGAGTTCCTTAGCTAAATTCATTTTCACCAAATTAATAAAAATTAAATAAAGTAAATTAAATTAAATCGTACTTTTAGTTATTTATTATATAAATAATAAAACGCGAACATGAAAATTTAGTAATACGGCGTAATAAAAGAAAACACAAAATAAACAATGTATTTTTTTAAACTTTTTTAAACCTTTATGATAATGACTATAATAAATGTCGCTGTCATAATGAAACGACAATGCGAGAATGAAGAAATACATTACGGATTTTAACAGAAAGTACAGACAGATAATTCTGTTTGTACTTTCTGTCAAAATCCGTAATTTTTTCAGTAATTATTGCAGATTTTTATATCATGAAGTTCCAAAGAACTCCAATGTATACATTATTGAAAGTACAATAAAATGATTTAATGACAAATTCGAGGTAACACCAAACATAACACTGGATATTGGTTTCTAGAGTTGCATATACCCATAGGTTTGATCACAGCCTTGGTATAATTTGTATGTTTTTTAAATAAAAATACTACCGACTGATCTGATTGGTACATGGCAGCTACTAGCCAATTTAAAGAAGAAATGTATTGCTTATATTAATTTTTAAAAGACAGAACATCTACTGATGGCAATTTTCAATTGCAAACGCATTGACGACGACAGTTAAAAAAAGCAGCAGTTATTTTAAATATATTTACTACGAAACGATTAAAATGATTTTGATAAATTTTATCTTCGGATTAGTCAAGCGAGTTATTCTGCAAGATCTGAAGCGTTGTCCTCCAGGTGACCTTTCCCTCTCTTTCTATTATACGATTACGATTGTGTGTGTGTGTGTGTGTGTGTGTGAGTATCGAGACTAGCAGCAAGCATTGTGCGGCTTAACTGTAACTGCTTAAATATTATAAGATTTATATTGTGTCATTATCTTATGTATAATTTATAATACACTATTTCATAGTTAATTTTTAATAAATGAGAGTGAGAGAGATAGTCGAATAAAAGAGGGATACGCTTTTTGGTGAGACAAAAATATACTAATATAATCAACCCTTCTAGTCTTGAAATAATAATGTTCCAAACGTTTTTTAAATATTGTTCTTAGTGCTACGTGTTCTAAGCTGGTGAAGGGCGTTGGTTTATATACATACGTATCGTCCTTATAGTTGTTCTTAAAACTACTCGGAAATGGCTAACAGTAAATATATAAATGAGACATTATATTTTTTACTAACAAAATGTATCCACTTTGTTTAACTTGATATTAAAATTGCATTATGAATAATCACGGCTAATGAAGGAGATTTTTATTCGAAATACAACAAGCACCTAGAAATTTGGTAAGCACGAAACAACGAAACATTATAGGAAGTTTTGCTAACTTGTTTTGCTAGCTGTATTGCAAAATTTCAACATATTTATTCGACACACCAATTCCTTGCAGTTTATTAAAATTCATTTTCCTATCATAACTTTGATATCAAACATTTATTTGAAATAAATATACACTATTATATTAAAACAGCAAAAATCTATGATTACTTTGTGCATAAATTTGTTATGGACTTGGTATTTAATCCGTTAAGGATGCTTCCGAGAGTCGAAGCGCATTTTCTTTTCTGAACTCCAGAATGGTAAGCGTAAGAATGGTAGCCAGTGCGTGAGATGAAAAGTTGACGAGTGACGCAAAAGGGCGGAGGAAAATGTGTATACATTTTAAAATGATGGTAGACGGGATTTGGATTCTAAACAATCTTATGGTGGTCTGCTTAACCTAGTCTGGTTAATAGTAGACCATAAGCTAACATTTAACGTGTACAATTTGCTCACATTCCCCGCGAAGAATGTTTACATTAGTCGTACCCGATGCCATCAATGCTCCATAGTCTAGGGAAGAACAGAAACAGTCGCGTAACCGACAAGTTGCCACAGATTAGTATTAATTTGTATTCTTCTCTTCATATTTACTTTTAAAGTAAAATAGTTGTGCTTTCATTGTTATGAAATATTAATTGCAATAGCGTAAAGGATAAAACAAATTATAAATCCGGTTTTAATTTAAAAAATGTATATTTTTCTATAATAAGAAGTCTGTAATAAGTATAAAACGCCGCGTTTACTGCTTACAGGCGAACTGTAACTGCATGGTTCTGTGTAGGGATGATCGATAAGCCATATTAACAAAAATATTAATATATAAAAATTATAACCGAACAAATTACAACATATTGTATCAACAGATTTATTTTATTCCACTTAAAATTACGTAAAAGGAAAATTGATGTTACGGGCCAAAACTAACATACATTTGATTTGTATAACATCGATCATCCCTTAATTGGCAGACCAAAGTGGTTCCACTTGATGGACAGGATTCGATTTATTGTATATTTAAGACATTTGTTATAAATAAAATATAAATTAAACAAAATAAATAACCAACACAACCGTCGATAATGACAATAATCTAAATTGCATTGAAACAGTATTTCCTATTAACATTTGATGTGAAATTAAAATACTGTTCCTACTGCAATCACATCAGATGTGCCGATGTATACTGTTGCAGGTAACTTTGCCACTGTTATAGAAGCTTATAGGTTTAACCAAAAATTACATAATAAGGGATGATCAATGTTTTTGACATAAATGCAGATTACATTTATATCGTAAACATTGATTTATGCAATATATATATATATTTGATGAACAGCCCTATTTGTTAAGTGAATGCAGTATTAAAAAGATTTAAACTTATTTTTAAAATGTCCTTCGATAGTATTTTCTTTTAATATCAACAATAATAAACATTAGAAGACGAAAGTTAAATGTGATAAATTGCATTAATTATTAAATTATTTTACTCTAGTTTTTAAACTGTATATTTTTAATAATATTTTTTTTTTTTCAAAGAACTTTCATAACAATTGTGGCAAGGTGCTTATCATTTTAAATGTAGTTTAGAACATCAACTGGAACATTTCAAAAGCACCTTTCTCAAACTGAATCAATAAGTATATTGTCTTTTTAGAGTCTAATTTTAAAAGCAACATATGTAAATATAATAAAAATACAAAACGCTATGCGATCACAAAATCTAGCTAAATTTGTATCGATAAAAATAACATTTACACCATTAATACCTTCTACTATATACAACTAGGTAAAAATCACATTAAACGCTAACAACTCTAGTCTTTTTATTTTAGCATGAAATTTTATGTCAACAAATCATTAAAAAACATTTCATTATTGCAACCATTTACCCAGTCAAAAATATAGAGGCTCAGGGATTCTTTTTATATTAAAAATTATGTTACCTATGTCTTGCAAATATTTTATCTAACTTTACAAAATTATTTAATTTTCTTGTTTTCTTTATATATCCATAAACGACTTATCTTTTTGTAAACACAAAATTTCACGCTAACGTGAACGTGGTAGAGTCATTAAAGTTACGGCAAAGGACTAACGCGGCGTACAATTTGTCCGCCATTTTTGCCCGTACACGATCACTCACTACAGTAATATATCATTTTGTGACCATCCCAGGCTGCGGGGGACAATGCATATTGCAACGACCTCAGGCTTGCGTGGACTATGTTAACATTAAGCTCGTTTACAATATCCGAAACGTTTTTATGCTATGCTATATATATATCGAGTATGTTTTTTAAACTGACATTTAACATTGTTAACCCTGAATTAGCTTGGGCTTATAATAATTGACTGAGAAGTCTTTACTAGAATAAACAGACTATATATTTCATATTTATTTGTGCTTTTCCGAGAGTCTTCTTGAACGTAAGTCCTTTATTCAATCGTAAAACAAAACGTAAAAATTAAATTGAATAAAATAATATTACCATTACCATGATTTAAAAAATTTCAAATTTAAGGTAAAAAACATGCGTTCTAATCGTAACAGTTAGCCTACATAATTTTCTTATACATACAAATCCATAAACAACAGAAGAAGCTCTATGAAGCATCAGTATCCGGGCGGTAAGATTCTTGTGGACTCTGTCGCTCGGTGCGAGCGCTGGGCGTCTTACAATAATTAAATGAACTGGTCCACGTCACTTCACTGTACACGAGAGGTAACACTATAGGGTCCACTGCCACACGTCACGTGTGTACGCTTGCACCGTCACCGGGCTGGGGCCCGAGCTGGGGCCCCGCCGGACGCCGCGCGGTCAGTTTCCCGCGGGCAGCACGGTGCGCGCCCGCGCGAACGATCCCGTACCGTTCGTATGACCGTTCGTGTAGCCGTTCTTCAGCATACCATTTTTATATATCTCCTTTATTTCCGTTGTTACCGGCTCGGGTGACTTCGCACGGACCTACAACATTCATTTTTTTTAGTTTGACGGGTCGCTTAATGTTAAGTGATGCCCATGAACATCACACCAGGGGAACTGTAGCTGCCGGTTTTAGATTGGAAATACCGCTGGTCGCAGATCACTCCACGGTGCGGCTGTGCGAGGCAGAAGGTCGGAAACCGAATTTATAACATTTGTCGACTTATCTAAACTTTTTAGCCTACATCTTACATACATTTTATCCTGCAAGCTAGCAAGCAAGCTTTGTATTAACTGACCGGTTGGCGCAGTGTTACGATACTTGCCTCTCACGCCGCAGGTCGTGGGTTCAATTCCCACCCATGACAAACATTTGTGTGCATGAACACATCTGTTTGTCCTGTGTCTGGGTGTAATTATCTATATATGTATGTATTTACAAAAAAAGTATTAATATATAAAATAAAAAAGTAAAGTATAAAGTGAAAAAGTATTAATAAAGAAAATAAACCACTATTGCTATTTAATACATCGTAAAGATTCAGTCTAATATTCCAAGTTATAAAACAAAGCTAATGTTAGGCACCACTTTATTAGGTGAAACATAGTGTGATAGCTACCTTTGGTTTGGAGTAAGACTGGTTGTAGAAGTCTTTGAAAAGGAAGAAGAACATGACGGCGTGCATGCCGATCCACCAGACGAATGCGCGGGGGTAGTCGCAGTCGATGAAGAGCAGCTGGAACGCGTGCAGCATGATGCCGATGAATTGCACCTGCACATGACAGTAGACAGTACAGCGACGATGACGTCATAAAAGCGTGTTTACGCAGTACACAAAAATATATCATTTACATTTCCTACTCTTGGTGGTACTTCTCAGGTACTATAAAGTACCTCAGCAAGCAACTACTGGCGAGGAATAACATTTATTGATCTTTTACTCTCACAGAAAAGTAATGAATTTATACTTTAGTCAAATTGAATGCAAGCGGACAGAGAGACAAGTGGGTCGTGCCAAGCGGTAGAATTACATTAATACATATTATGTTTCGGTAATATAAAATTCTATTTCTCTACATTTATGAAATACAAAAAAAAGTATTAAAAAGACACGAGTACAAATTTTAACGATTCATTTTTAGGTAAATGTTCGCATCTGCTCTACGGTCGTATAAACGTTTAATTTTAAATTTATGTGTCCGTAAAACATTTAGTGATCATTTGCATTCCTCTAGTATATCTATATATTTTTACTACGTAATAAATTATGTAAACTACTCACGATCCGATGGACTTTGACTAAACATTAGCTAATCGTTTACCAAGTAATGTCAATATTTAATAAACTACTTAAGGCGTAATATACAAGACTTGAAGAATGTGGAAAAATATTAAACGCAGTACTCGCGATAGAAGGACGCCGAGTCGTACCATATGCAAAAGTTGTTAGTCACACGAGTTGTTATTTTAGTCGTTACAAAATAACAGGACCGCTATTGTTGGTGTTATTGCAAATAAATTATGGACGTGAACCAAATGGCAAACCGTAATATAACAAGAGATCGATTTAAAACAGTATGTTCCATGCTAAAAAGCTTGTACCCCGTTTGCGTCAATTTATACTGAGATTAATTGTGAATAAAACTTACAGAAAATTATATACTTTTAGTTTGGTTTTCTGTTAAAGCGGGTTTTTAAACTATTATTTATTTAAATTTATGCCGGCGAATTTTTACAGCAACGGCTTAACTCACGAAAGACCCCCGAGGGGTCTAAAACTAGTATGTACATACACCGGACCACACGTGAGTTAAGCCGTTATTTTAATTAGTTTATTATTTATTTTCCAATCTTATCCTATGGCCAATCCAGAAGGCACTTATTATTAAATTGTTGTATTATCATAGGTCCTTGGTAGGTTTGCAGTGACGTTAAAAAGGGTAAGATTCGCTAGCAAACAGATACAGGTAAAGCCAATAAAAGTGATTTAAATTCTAGTTATGGCTAATTTTTTTTTGCGACGCACTTGTCACTGTTTGCCTGGAGGAGGCATTTACAGTTTCACCGGGTTTGAGGTACATGAATTTACCGATAGATCGAGGGGCTGTAGAGCTTAGAGGGCGCTTAGCTTAAACCTTTTAGCGGTAACTAAGCTCGAGGGCTCCCTCGGGAGCCTCGGCTCGGGCCGTTACTATATTATTATCACCGGATTGGGGATGGCTAAATACTGACGCGAACCTACATATATATTCTTTCTCTGTTGTTGATGTCTCACTCTCGTGTGTATGTTCGTCGCGCTCATTTTGTATAAAGTGCGCACAATATTTTATTTCCGAAGCTAGCTTACGCGACAAAGGCCAGTTTCGTATTATGAATACTATACACTTCTCTCCAATATAAGGAAAATAAGAAACTTGTAATATCCACAAGTTATTGTTTCTTAACGAAACGAGACGCAATGCTTCGATATTTAGTACTTGTCATACCTACAATAGTTGTTATAACAACTTTTAAATTTTATGCATTGACGAAGTTTGTTGTTTGTTGTTAAAACATGACCACGCTACCGTATACATATCTCTTGGGTGAAAATCAACGAGCGCTCTTCAACTATTTCGCTTCGCAGGAGCTTCGCTTCATTACTGACTTAGTTCCACGGGAATGTACCACAAACTTATAGAAAGTGGCGTGAAGTAGGCTTTTTCAGTAACGCTTTTGTAAATACAAAGAGGTCTTACTACTCGTTTGCTACTTTTAATCTCATTACTGTGCTGTAATAAACTACTTACCATCTGGAGGGCAGTGAGGTATTTCTTCCACCACAAGTATCTCCTCATCTGAGGTCCCATAGCTGCCAGCATGTAGTATGTGTACATGATAATATGAACGAAAGTGTTCAGCAGGCCGAAGAAGGTAGAATGACCGCCGGGGGTGAACTTAACCCCAAACCACACCGACATCGGCATCACCCCGTGGTGGATGACGTGGAGAGTAGACACATGATCAAATTTCTTTCTTAACACAAAGAAGATCTGAAATAAACGATTTAATATTGATTTGGAGAGGTAATAATATAACGGATTACCGACAAAAGGTTGGAGTTTGATAAATAAAATAGTGTTTCTTTTTTTAGGCTAAATAATAAATCAATTTCGACGAAGTTTTTTGGTTCGGCGATAAAAACGACCATGACAAAGCTAATGTTCGTCATAAAAAACTCTAAGGATATGAATTAGGGAAATTAAAGTTTATAAAATTAAATATATTAAAAAATTTAACTTCATTTTAGATTAGGGTTACAGTTCATATTTATATAATTAATACAATCAATCCATACCTATGCTTTTGATAAGACAGTGTTGCTAAATAACACAATAACAACAGATCTTGCAGAAAATTGGTATAGCATGGAGATCTTAAATATTGAATAGTCTCAAAGTTCTTAAACGAATTCGCGGGCACCAGCTGTATTGTGTAGTAATTTTAGTAACAATAGCACAAAAAAATCACATAAGTTTAGTTTCCGGTGCAAACTGTAAACGCCACGGTCACATTTGCGAGTTAGAAGTTCGGTCAATAACAGTGGCGGCAATCTATTGGGGCAAAGTTGAGAGTTTCGCAGTTTATTATGACCGGTCCTCGCATTAATGCTGTCGAGACCCTGCTACCTCGGTAACTCGTTACATTTGAAGGAATTTAATTTAAATATGTTTATTATTCAAATAACATCTTACCGTATCAAAAAACTCCGTAAACTTTGAGAAATAATACCACCAACATGCGTGTACCATCTGAAAATATTAAAAATTAATTACTAATTTCAAAATATCTTTAAATCTTTTTTTTTTTAATAAAAAAGCAACTAAGGAAATATGATAGGATTGTGCTTAATTTCACATATTATGAAAGCATAATTTTAAACAAAATTCAAAATTTAAGAATAAATACACAGAGATCTACAATTAGCGTTCTTACCTTTATATCGGTACGTGGTTATTATTTTGAATAATTTAAATTATAAATAAAAGGATATCAAGAAACAGCTCTTAATTGAAGACTTCTGTGCCTAGATAAACATACCAAGGTGTTAAGCATGGCACACAGCTATAAATCCATGCTGTAATTCGTGACTAGTGTGTTTACACTTGCGTCCTGTATCCGTGTAAACACTACACAGTATATAAAAGCAATAACATGCGACGATTCCAGCATCGACTCTGTATGTATGTAACCGTTTAGATATTAATGTGGCTTAAATAGTTGGACGTGCAATGCTATTTATTGATGTAACGTGAGCAAAATGCATGAGCCATAAACAAAGCGGGCGCACTTTTTTACATTTCTTTTGTGGATTAAAGCTACATCTTGCCTATAATTTGATGAAATAAAAGCTCATTGTATACCGAAATATGTAGTCACGGAAATATATTTCAAATAAATTTGCACGTAAAGACAAAGACAAGACAGCAAAAAATGCTGTGTTTTGTGCTTTGAGAGGATTTTATTTCGTTTTTTAATTGGTCGTCTACATTCGTCATGTTTTTTACATAATATTTTGCAAGGAAAATATAAATGATGTTTATTTTTTTTTTTAAATGTGCAATGTATTTTATAAGCTTTTAATTCATTTAAAATGGTTCGATCCCAATGATTAGGTTAATATTGTTCAATGAGACATGAATGATAATGGCGGTTCATGAATTTACCGATAGATCGAGGGGCTGCAGACAAGTGTTTAGAAAAAACAATTGTATTAGAGTGCTAAAACAAGACAAAAAGAATAAAAACGAAAAAATTGACATGGTTTCTGTTCGTCCTTAGAAATGGGTATGTGTGCATTGGAGGATACATAAAGTTAATAAATAGGTCTGCCACCAACTTTTTTAACTAACAAATATTATATTGTTCTATACAGTAATATTAATTAATAATAGTAATATAGTAAAAAGGACATATAGACTAATCTAATCGGCTAGGTTAGGTTAGTCCTTTTTCAATGGCAGGCATATAAAATAGTCTACTGTGAAAAATAAACTCCCTTATCGGTGGCAGCCCTATCGAGATGAGGAATAAACCGAAACAAGCAAATTAAACGTGAAATTGAAATTTTCAAGGGTCTGAGAACATAATAACGGTAGAAGTTGTAATTCACCCTCATTGTTTGTGGATTTTTGGAGTGGTCGACCGGCTGACAGTGAAAGTTATACCTGCCTGTGAACCAGCCAGCGGCCCCGATCTGAAACAATACGCCGACACCTGGCCCTGTGTTATTTGTATATGGCATAGCGCGCTCTTCGCCGCATGCTCGTTGTCGTCGTAGTATGCGTATCGACAGGTTAATCACCACATACCGGCAACTAATTAACTACAGCTAGGACATTCACATTTATAATATACAAGCTCAGGGTTGACGCAAACGCTCAAGTCGACCTCGAAATAATTTACTCTTCCGTATGTGTCAACCCTAGTTAGTGTTAGTTATTTGATATAAACTATAATAATTTGTAGAACTACATATTATAAATACTATTATTTTTCGAAGATCTTCTTCACCCTGTATGCAACTGTGGCAACTAAATAATTGGAGATTTTTTTGACATATAGCAATGTGCTCCAAGATATGGGTTTTTCCTCGTTTTCGAATTTTACCAATTGATTATTAAAAAAATTCTGTCGATGATTGATTTACTAATCTGAAGAGTAACCTTGAAATATAACGCCAGAATTATTTAGAATGGTGTTTTCAATTTTTTTTAACTCATTCAATCTTTTGCGATAATAAATCACATGAGGTAAAGTTTTCAATTCAAATCGTTAAACCATAACAAGAAATAAGAATACACGAATACAACATTTAAAATATTAGCAAAATATAAAAAAAAAATTGTCATTTAAAAATCTACAATCGATTTGTTGCCAGCTCAATATATGTACAAGTATCCTGAAAATAATAATAATATGATCAATGTCTATTTACAATGAATTCTGTTAGTTGAGTTGGGTATTGTAGCACGGCAGGAGGCACGTGTCTCCGTCACTTACTCTATTGGCTACAGGGTTGTCTGAGTAGTCAACTGGTTGGCATCGTAAACTGTAATGCTTCAGCCAGCCCCCCATCAAGCTCTGAGTTTATTATCAAAACAATATTATTCATTTATGACAAATTAAAATTTTCATTTTCTCTAAAAATCTAATATAAATACTACGTTTTGTAACTTGATAACTAATTTTGCAAACAATAAAATACACATTTTACTATTTTGTTACATGCGAGTATTAACTAGGATAATTAACAAATATAAATAATATTGGTTATATAGTCAGTTATATTTATATATTACAATGAAATGCATTATTATATATGTAATAAGATATAGTACTACATGTTTATTTAGCCATTTATTTAAAACTACTAATATTTACTTTTATTTTTTAATACTCATTGCATAAAAATAAAAGTACTAGTGTAAATTGTTAATAATTTTTAATTTATTTTTATATTGGTTACATTGCAGTTAATTCATTAACATTTATGGAAAAAACACATGTTTATTAAAAAAAAATGGTTGTACCATATGTATTTGTTTTTATAATTGACAAACCTGATATAAAACTCAAAAAGATTGGTAGGTAGGTAACATCTTTGCAGGTAACAATCAACATACAAACCTTCATGAAATAACAGAACTAATGATGATGTACGATCAAACATGTGGTAAAAAGCGTTACCTAGGTGTCTTCGATGGCAATGTATGTTTTGCTATATGTCAGTTGAATGGTTTTTTCATTTAGTCGCTTGTTAACATAAAAGTTTTCATTGGTAAGAAAACTGCCTTGTTATTGCTTTATGATTATTTTGGAAAAACATCATTTACTAGTCTACACTTACTAGAGGATATTCTTTTGAATTGAGGCACACAGATGTAAACAACATTCAATTATTGTCCAATAACCATTTTGTTGAAAATTATGTTTTAAACACACAACTAAACATTTTTGCAAAAAAAAAAAAATTAGTAATATGAAATAAAAATTTTAAATTGATATTACTAGATTCACAAATTAATCTTAGCTAAAAGGCTGAGAAGCAATTACTACTTTTGCTAAAAAAAATATTTTTAAATTTTTATTTGGTAAATTCTGTTTTAGACATTTTTTATGAAACATGAAATTATTATCAACTGAGAATAAATTGATTTATTTATTATTATTTTATCATTAACATTGCAATTAGGAATTCTAAGTGTTTGTGGAGTTACATCATAGAAAACAATGGTATATATAAAATTTGAGATAAACCAATGTTATATTTTCTCGATTTCTGGCAGGACTACTAAATGAATGGACTGATTTAGAGTGTGGTGCATTATTATTCTCTGGAGTTTCATAGGGGTACATAGTGCCATACTCAGTCAGTTAAACTTATTGATAATTTTTGAAATAAAATACTTCATCTTCGTAGATAGTAGATTAAAATTACTTTTGCCTATCTAAAATAGAATAATACTTTTAACTAATATTTCATTAATATAAGTTGAAATAAAAAAAAAAAATTGCTTACCTCGTAGAATAACCATGCACTGAAGAGTACTTGTAAAAAGTTGTAAACTATTAAAACATTTTTTAATTCATATGGTTTTCTATTTTCCATAAACCGGGGCCCTAAAACCTGAAATGAAATAGATTTGTTTCATATTTATTATTATTTTATACCGTCCAAACTAAAAAATAATTTTAATAAATAAGACTTTAACATATTGCAACATGGTGGTGTAGACTGACAGTGTGTTGCCAAGATTGTATAATTTATGATTGTATTATTCATTAAAATAACTTTATTGTGTTTGTTTCATAAATTTTTCAGCTATTATAGATAAATAAAAAATGACAATGCTCAACTGAGTGAACTGTACACATTTAATTTATATAGAGGTGTTTTATTATGTATATGAAGACAAAGCTTTAGAATAAAATTTTTAATCGAGTGATGTTATGACTTTTATGTTTTACCAATTTTCCAGATATAACACAGATAAATTTTACAAAATTGTTTCTTGGATAATATTCCTAACTAGTGATAAAATGTTGTGTACATATTAAACCGTAAATTAAACTGACTTAATTATGTTATATTTAAGAATTAAAATTTGTACTATAACTTTTATAGAAGAAAACATTTTAATGAAAGTTGCATTTATGTATCATTAAACATAACAAAATACACAAGTTTTACCTTGACTAGATAAACATAACTTAGACATATTAAAAATGTAGGGAATGGTGAACTCATCAGGAACCATGGATTTGTCCGTGGGTCTGAAAACAAAACATTTAAATATATTAATGAATAATTGTTTTTGCTAAACGAAACAACCATTTATTATATAGTTATTTTACTTTGAGAACACTTAATTATTATATTAAGGGGTGGAAAGTTTGAAAGGTTAATCTAAATAGTTTTGCTTTTTGATTAAACCTTATATAATTTTTGGATAAATTAACATGAATATTGGACACATTTACAAGTTTACCTTTTCAGTCCACTATTCAAATGTTTTAGTAATGAATTTAGAGTAACATTATATTGTACATCTACTTTAACTCACCTCCATATTTATCCATAAATCCTTGCATATCATTTAAATATTGTAGTATTAGCGCCATTACGACGATTTCTGGAAAAAAATATATTTATTATCCTTCTGTATGAAAATTTATCCATTCAAGGCGGGGTGAGATAACAGAGATACAGCACCTGTCTTTACTGAATGATACAGGGATACTGTATGGGTTTTAAATATAATGTTTTAATACATGTTTTGTTGATTTTCATTACTTTTATACTAATGACAAGGACCACTTGTCATCAGATTTTGTTCATGTAATATTGGTCTTAAAAATGACATTGTTGTGTGACTAGCTTGAATATATGTCATCTCTATATTTCAACCACAGACTACATAGGGTTGGTGTCTGATATTACGATAGATGGCGCAATATTGTACTAGCATAATGTCAGACGATGAGCTACAATCGACTTTGACCTAGTTGTGGTAACAACAAAATATGCAGGTTTTAATTAATGGTCGAAACGAAGTTAGAATGAAAGTAGAATAGTTACTTATATTTGTATAATATAGCAATAATTTTATTATTAATTAATTCAAGGTATTATAAATATATAGAATAAGTAATTATAATTTTAATATTTGTCTTTAGACATTGAACGCGAAAATCGATTTTAGTGGTTCTTAACCTATTGAGCTAGTAAA
>DWLR01001353.1:0-18638 GCA_018246295.1 Papilio alexanor hazarajatica
ATATATATATATATACTTTACGATAACTGAAAACCATCCGCCATATAGCTAACCAACCAACCACCAACCAAACCAAGCAACCAATTAGCCAGATTTAGCAATCGCTAAACTTACAATATTAACGATATTGTGAAGACGAAACTAGCATCAAAATATAGCCTACCTTACGGCATGGCTTCGTGTTAACAATAGAAGCCACCCTCACCCTTACGTGTGGCTACGCTCGGTAAAATGGAACACGTCGAGGCGTCATCAGCCAAATAGACACCGCATTACTAATGTGCCAGCAGCCAAGAAAACCGAGCGCGTAAATGTCTCCATTACTACTTCGTGCAAGCTTCTTTGTTTATCATCATCCATGCCTCTACGCTTGCTTTCTTGCCTATAATAAATAGTTTGATTAAAAGCTGTGATTTATGTATTTCCGCTTTAAACTATCGTGACACAGTTATAAATAGAGAACGTCAGTACTAAATGCGGGCTCAGAAAGTATCAGACAGGAATATTTCATAAAATCTTCTAGTAAGTTTTAGACTTATCGTATAATAAAAATTAAGCTGTTTCTATTGTTTTTTTTACAGTGATTATTTTACTAGAAGATTACTGATGCCTTTTAATTATTTAATATATTCTTAGATAAATTTGGAAATACCTACTTAGATAAATATTTTGCTATTCATTATTTACCTAGAAAGTCAAAATGTCACTTTTTAGTTACTGAAAAAGGTCTAACTGGAATAAATATGAGATATTTCTGACGTCTATTGTATAAACATACAAGCTGTAATAAAGGGCATCAAAAAGTATCTATAAACGCATAGACAACGGTATCGATTAAAGCAATGCAGCCGACAGATTTAGACCGGATTGTAGACCGACGCCGCGATTTGAACGATCGGCGAACTATTGCTTAGAACAAACGTTTAATATCTCAACATCAAACTTTGCAGACAATTTTGTCAATTTGTAATTTATACAGTTATATATCAGATGACACCTCTTACCTTTGTCCTTTTTTGATTCTGATACGATACTATTGGCTTTGATTTCTTTTAGTTTTAACCGATACCGATTAGTTTCAAAAGAAATGTTTATGTTACATAATATTGATATTACTAATATTAACAAAACTGACAATCCCAGTAATATTATTTTTAGAAATTGTGTTGTTTTTGAATTTAGGACAAGCCGTTACTAATGAATGCATTATTTTGTTACAGATAATAAGTCTCAGCTATGAAAGTATTAGAACAGTTGCTTCAGTCAGTAGCGGACAACAGCGAAGGATAAGAGAATGTAAGAGAACCGATGCTACATAACTGATGTGACCATGAGCTTTCGACGGGGGTCTTTCAAGAGCTTTGCTATAAGCATCATACAGATAATTACGATTATTTGTCAAGGTAAGCTCTCATTTTATCAAATCTCAAACTATACAGTTTTTTTTTTTACCCCTAGAATATTTGCTTAGAAGAGGAATTATACTTTCTTGCCTAATGATTGTCGGTACTGGTCGATACTGCATAGAATATATAGCACAAAGATGTGCTATTTAATATCGCTCATTCCCTCCCCAAATAAAGAAACTCCTTGCACTGTATGAATGCAGTGTAACGAGTTACTTCATATTTTCGAATTGGAACGATAAGAAAAAACATTTCACTTTTTAATAATTTAATTCAAGTATTACAGAGAGATCTTGCTTCATAAGTTATTACTACTTCTTCCTATTTCGACAATACTCAAATAGTAAACCAAGGAATAAAGTCCTAGAATTATGATTCTCAAAATTTCATGAATGCCTAACGTAGCGCGACCGTCTCGCCATTTGTGTTTTATGAGCTATGCGACCATGATACAATGATAAAGTATTTTACTACTAAATAATTCAAACTTGCATAAGACATTTTTAATAAAGTAATTACAATAAAATACTTAACTCACTTGTAGTCCGGTCTGGTTTTATTTTAATTAGTGTATTTTACTACTTTTTATTTTGTTCTGTAACAACCGTTCTTAATAATTTTACCTAGTCAATACAACTTTATTGTATTGGTAAGCGAAAACTTGAATCAGTTTGTACATTTTTAGTAAATTGAGCCTTAGCGGTAGCATATACAATTCGAACTGCCATCGTGATACTAGGCGACTTTAGCATTCCGTTATTGTTAACCCGTCGAGAACATCGCCTTCTCCTCAAACCGCGAAGTGATGAACATCATAAATGAAACTGTTAATAGGCCAACTAACTTTCCAAAATTACAACAAAACTTTTCAAATAAAAGGAGCCTCAAAGGGCGCAGAATCTTAATGAAGACAATATTTTAGAGGGTTTCGAACTTGGTATAATTAAATCTCGCTTCTCACATCTCGAGCCGCATGTCTGTGAACAATCGCCAGCCGAGTTATTTGCGGCGTCAATCTATTTAAGTAGAGACACAAATGTTGGTATTATAAATTGTAATATTATTTTTCTTCTATTTGTCTATCAAAGATATTCGATTGGACAATTCTAAGTTTTTCATAAGCATTGTTTCATATTGGTTGCTCCGTATAGATAGCCTTTTTAGTACCTCCGCAAAGGTGCTATATATGTATGTATTATTTCTACGTTTCATAAACACTAACAACTTACACGCGATCTGTTGGATTCCACTTGACGTTATAACCCACACACTCTTTACTATATCTATAGTATGATTTCTTATTGTTCTTTTTGTTAGCTGGAAATTATTTGCGAATCTTTAATCATTCCATGGCTCATTAGTTAGTAAAAATTGTAAATAAGAAAATATTCAGTCCCTGAGATAACATTGGAAGTAACCAATTCAATGTGGAGCGAGCGAGCACAATAGAAATCGTGTTCTTTGAAAATAAATTCGCCGAAATTTTCTTTCATTTCACCTTAATGAAACTTGTCAGCCTTTGAAAAAAAAAATATGAACAACGTTATAATTACGGTCGGTATCATGTCGAGGCTTGAGGCGATCACGTCGTCAGTCCGTGCGCAGATGAGTTTGTTAATATAAACCAGTAGTTATTTTCATATAGCTCAAGAATGAGTTTATTCTGATATTATTAGCAGCTACAACCCTATCTCCTTAAGTAAATGTTCGGAGATTGTAATTCAACGAGACAGATGTTATCTTAATTCTTATAACTTGTACTACAAATACAATAGATAGATATCGTGTAACAGAAAATATCTACATGCATATCACATCATTCTCTAAAAAAAATATCCACTGTTATATGCCACGGCGTGGCTCAAGCATCATTAACGGCAATATCCTTTACAAAGCGGCCCATTACTTAGCGACTTCATTCGAACTTTGCGAAGTTGCTAAATAAAGGACGTTTGTCTATCATTACGAACACTCTCCAACTTTCGATTTAGCAGTTTATTAAAAATATTAATCTGCATCTTAAGCATGAGATAAAAAGAAAGGCATTGACGTCATAATTTCAACTTTTGTAAAGCAAATAGGAAAATGAAAGCTTATACTCCTATTAAACAACACCTGTAGAAGTGCGTTGTTTCTTCCTATGTTTTAATCATATATAAATTATAAATGAAATTCATACCAGAAATTACATTAGTTAATTAAAAATAAATCAATCATATTACAGTTTATTAAACCTTAAGAATAATCTAAAATATGTACATCTGTCTAATTATGATTAGACAGATGTACATATTTGCACTGATGATGACAATAGTTTTACTAGAATATAATTGCAACAATTTGTGTAAGAGTTCTTCTGAAAGTTTATAAAGCAATTTTATATTATTATAATGGTTGCGTTTGTTTGTCAGTGCTGACGGAAGAGCCGCGGTTCGCCGAGCCTATACCGAACGTGACGGTCGCACTCGGTCGTGACGCCAGCCTGCCATGCGTTGTCGAACATCTCGGCACTTATAAAGTAAGTAGTATTTCAATTAAATAAAGAAAAGCTATGCGAATAGGTGATCATAGAAATGTTTACACCTTCAACTAAACATCTCAGTGTAGCTCCATATAGGACATGTAAACATTAACTTAACCTACTGAACATTATAAGAATGAATACCCAAGAGTGACAAGGCAAATTTGTGTTGCAAAATGACAGTCTACCAACACACGTAATAGATGAATGTTTATTAAAAATATTGGTGACATTAATGATGCAGAGCAATATCAAGAGTACCGAATCCGCCAAACATTTTGCGTACCAGAACACCATAGTACATGCACTGTAGTTTAAAATACGACATTACAGCATATAATAGAATTATAAAAAAAGACATTTCAATACCGGAAGGATAACGAGCTGTGTTCTCAACTTCGTTAGTATAACCTTTAGAATGTATATAACTGTGGAGCTTTTATACAGTACTAAAATCAAAACTCGTTTATTCTAAGTTTACAGTCAATTGATTTAAAAATAAATTCTCAGAATAAACAGGCGTTAATCAGAGGGAGACACTTTATGAATCTTTTTTGTTTGTCAATTTTTCGATGTTATTTTCTTTATTTGTTATTAAAACAAAAATAGCTCGAACATAAATAAATTAACATCTGTAATATTATATGTGATACGTTATTTAACTACTAATTTCTTACTATGCATTAAGTTCATTTCTTTTTTCATCTAAATTTCGACTCTTAGTATTTTTTGTAATATTTTTAACTATTTTGAGTGTCGAATGCTATTTTAACAGTTTTCAATTTATTTATTTATACTCGTATTACTTATTTATATAAAACATATTTTAAAAAATCTACAAAATACAGATAATCTTAAATATATTGTATAAAATAATAATAGTAATAATAATAAAACCGTTTATTTAGGCACCAAACAAAAAAACAGGTAATGTACAAATATGACACGCCTGGTACTTACTCACCTTACCACGCCTTATACTAGGTTCGAGACCCGTATTGCAGGACCCAGGTCTCTTTCGTCCTTATGTTATTTTGCTTACATGACATTATCAGTATAAATCGTGTGTGTGTGTGTGTGTGTGTCTGTGTGTGTATGTGTGTGTGCCTGCGTGTTTTTATTTTTATAGAAGGAAGAAATGCACTTTCGCACCGTCAGGCGTAGAAGCTGCACGCCTGGTGAGTCGGACTCGACCTCATTGGTATTCATATCCTAGCATGAGGTACCGACTAAAAAACCCTCTCTATGGACTTTTATTACCCCCACGGAACTACCGTCAGGTATTACTTCGTGGGGGTGGTCTCAGCAATCTTTGCTTTTCCTCATATATTTAGCTCCTTAGTCCATTTAATTGGCTATGCGCCGTTTTTCTTCCGCGTGTCGCAATTTCTTCAACACTATAGCGGCGTATTGGCTAACTCTGTTTCACGCTTCTTTCGTCGTGAGCATTTTCTGCAATAAGTTTCCAACTGTTATGGGTCCGATCACAGTCTCTAATTCTTCACGCTCCGTCGAGTGGGTTGGGCAAGCGAAGAACACATGTTCAGCTTCTTCGGGCACAACGCATCCGTGTGGACAGTTGGGGAGGTTGTCGTGCCCAAAGCGGTAAAGATATGCTCGGAAGCATTCATGTCCCGTTAACATTTGCGTAAGATAAAAGTTGAATTCCCCATGCTTACAATTTACCCATATATCTAGCTGCCCTATCAGTCTGTGCGTCCAACGTCCCTTAATCGACTGGTCCCACTCCTGCTGCCATTTAACGTCTGTTTTCTGGCTTCGTCACGGGATTTGCTTCGGGTTTCTCTCGGTTCACTTCTTCTTTCAAATAATAGTTTCCTCTCTTCCGCTGGGATATGTATAGGTATAGCGCCAGCAACTACGCATGCTGTGTCTAATGATACTGTGCGAAAGGCACTGACTACTCTAAGTACGCTTATCCGAAATACGGATTCTATCTTTGATCTGTTAATTTTGTTACTAAGGGCATCTACCATTTGGCATGAGCCTTGCGAGCGCGTTCGTGACCCTCGATGTCTTCACGGCTACTTGCTGCACATGTTGGTTGTAATTTAACCTGAAAACCCCTAGGGGTTTTCTAGGATTTCAGGTTACCTGATGTAATCTTGGGTTGTGATAATACTAGATCCCACGGCGAGTGTGATTTTCTCTATTTTTTTCCGATTTGTGACCAGCAGTGCTTCAGTTTTGTGTTCTGCTAGTTTCAAGCCGGTTGTCTCCATCCATGATTGTATTCGGCGATAGGTTTCCTCAAATATTCTGCGTATCTCTTCGGTGTGTTTTGCTGCTATTGTGATCATTGCATCATCCGCAAAAGCGGTCAGTTCAGCCCCATCCGGCAATGTGAGATTCAGCAGTCCATCGGCCACAGTAGTGGCCCTAGCACGGATCCCTGAGGTACCCCTCCTATAATAACATATTCCTCTGGCCCATCTTCAGTATCATAGTGAAGGGGTTCTGTTGCTTAAATAGCTTTGTGTACGCTTAGCAATACCAGTCCCAGCAAACGCCTGATTCACGAAGCGCATAACGTTTAGACGGTGGTTATCCGCCCGGTAACAGTAAAGCTTTGCTATGAGTCTTCTAGCTACATTAATGCGCCGCTCAATCCTACACTGCCAGACGGGGCGAGTATATGTACGCCGAGTCCCTGGACTGGGACTTAAGATCCCTACTCCAGCCACACAGCATGCAGCTACTGCCCCACAATAGAGGATTGAATGGGTATCACTTAAATCTAGACTAGAATCAATATATGAGGATAATAAGTTGTCTATAGCATTCACTAAATGCATATTTCGATTGTTAATGGGCAACCGCGGTAAGCGAGGTCTCTCACTGATTGATAAGAATCTATACTTCAAAATCACATCTTCCAAAGTACTCCTCAAACACTCACTATCCTTATTATTAACTCATACCTCTTCGCTTAGATGTTCAGTTAACCCTGCAGCGTTCACAGAAACCACAGGTGTGTCAACGCGCATTTATTCATCGTTATGTAGTGGTTGTGCTTCATGACGGAGTCGCTCAAGAACAAAATCATCCAACAGGTGGCATCGTTGTATGGCTAGCACTTGATCCGACTATTATTATTATTGTCAACTGAATATCATCGTTGATACTATGTACAAATTATCCAACACCTTAACAAACAATTACCTTAATAACAATTTTCAAAATAATAAGTTTGCTACAAGGTTCATTTATCGGCATACTTTTTACCCTATTTTTAAGAGGGTTCTCAACTAATATAAAACAAGCAATTTGTACTCCTTGAAAAGTAATCGCTAGTCAAAGATTTGTTAACAAAACAATAAATAAGTTTTCTCATTCTACGCTTCTTCGCTATTTTTGATATGAATTGCAAAATATTACGAAGCTTCAAATTAGATACGAAAATTAAACGTAATATTTCGTGAATCAAAATCGCAACTAAAAATCTTTTGAATGTTTTGTGTCGATGACTATAAAAAATGAAAACGTTTATTTATATTTTGTGAATAGAATTTCATTGTTAACTATTTTCATTCTTTTTCATCGATACAAATTATACTGTAATTACAAGAATAAAATAATTGGTATAAAATTTACAAATATGGGTATTGATTGTACCTGCCAATAAAACTCAACCAGAGTAATGATAGTTTTCAATGAGATATTTTAAAAGCCGCTTAGGCTACAGGAGGTCATACGTTCCATCATGTATTATATATACATATCAGTTCAAAACAATACCCTGTTAACATTAAAGCAAAAATAAAGGATTAAATAATTCGCAACAAAGAAATAGCAAAAGCGTTCACAGCAACTGCACAACGAATACTACTTTAAAGGAAATATCGACATCGATTGCGTTTAAATATTGCATTTTATGTCTCGATATCTCCCCGAGCCGGCATTATACGAATCCTTTCGAATAAAAAACGAAAACCATTCCGGTGCCGATATTCAGCAACGAAAATATTCGTTGCGAGAAACCACAGAACAAGTAAAGTGGAAATATGGATGTTCATATCAAGCCCCCGTGGTCGCTCGCAAGCTACGTATGAGATTTGGATATATTTACGAGGATCTCTTTTTTTCGGGTGAATTTAATACGTACATACGTTATAGCAAAGAACTATTTATTGGTGATATCTTCATCCCGCGATATTTTACCGTTTTTATCTACACTGCGAGCCGTTTTGTAACGAACCATATCTAATTTTTGCTACATCATTTATTTGAATGGTGAATATATTACATGAATTGCTATAGTAATGTTTTTTTTAATGTTAAACTTTCAAGGTATTCATAACCAATGTAATCCTAATCGCGTTAAGGTGTACGGGATAGCCCCTTTCACCAGGTTCACATATTCTGTATCGAAGAATTAGAAAAAACTGTTTATTAACATTAACTGAATCCAAAAACACCCTAACTGTAAATAATAATAAATGTTATTGAGTCCACTGGACTTATAACAACAATCTCGGGTTACGTTTACTTTATTCTACTAATTAAAAAAATAAGATAATTGTTAGTTTAAATTGATAATGTATTATATTTACACCGATTGTTTTAATTAATTTCATGGTTTATTGTTTAGAATAAAAAATAAAATACTTATTGTTTTCAACTATCATTGCGTGATCAAGAAATACTTCAGACACATTTCTAATATTCTAAATACATTGTTACACACAAAGTTTGTACAGCTCACTGCGTCGTCTTTTCAAATTAGACTTGTGAAAACATTTCAAGTAACTTCTCGCCAAATATCAGACGTAATATAATTTTCTTATCTCCGAATGCTCCTCTCTAATTCCCTTACTCGATGCGCGAGTTGTTTGGAGCAATGGAAACCGTTATTAGACTAATACAGTCTTCCTTCGAATTAACTTGAGATGTTTCAAGCTGTATTATTTTCACTGTATGAACTTGTGAGTGGAACAATCAAAAAGTATAATTGCTTTTGGAACGGTCTGCTGTTACTTGTTACAAGTGGTTCTCAAACTTGTTCCCCGAACACAACTTCATGCAAGTTCTGTCTAGTTCGTAGCTTTTAATAATAAGTATTATGTCTCAGAAAGGTATGCTTTGATGATCAAATTTAAAAGATGAATTAAGATAAAAAGAGAAAATGTAAATGAGACACTCATTAGTGTAAAAAATATATGTGTGGAAAACAAGTAGCCCAACCTAATATATTCCTATTATATTTACTCGATTTGTTGACACCTTCCAATATTAATAAGAATAACAAAGCAAGTTTTTAGTAATAACAATATGTTGTTGTTTTATAAGGCAAATAAATATAACCGCATACCCACACCTTCCTTCTACGTCTGGCGATTGCCGCGACGCACTCGGGCAACGAAGAGTCCCTGGGGAAATCTGCATGGCAACTCGTCAGCTTCCAGATCTCCTATTGACGCCGGGACGTGGGAGTATTTGGTTAAAGACAAGTCAATTACGTCTGTATGTTACCGACGGTATGGAAAATTGACTTCTATTTTAGGCGACCTTTAATAATAACTTTGTTACACGTTTGCTTAAATTGGACATCGTTTATAAACCATTTCTTTTAACTTGTATAAAATAAATAAACCATTTTTATCCTTATATTAACTAGATTATGAGATAGTCAGTTTTTATTTTGCACAGAAACTTTCCTAAACTATCAGAAGTCGGCAGGATGTTTAATTCAATACTTAATCTCACTTCCTTGCTCCATTTTTGCTCACATATCTCCTCCTCTTTCTAAATAAATGCTGCAAGCGCTTTTACAACTCATCTGATTTTTGAAAATGTCTATGGGTCACAATGCTGATTCAATGACTATAAATGTCACCAAATACTCGTATGTTACTAAATACTACCGCAAAACTTTTTAAGACCAGAAATAATGTCACTTGTTATTTTTTTCATATATAGTTACCGTTACTTATTTAAATTGAAAAACTCTCACGTTTTTTAATCTACTTCTGATCATAGAAATAGTTAGATAATGAATTTCAACACGTAAAGACCCTATAGTTACAAGTTTTAGCAAGTTTTTTACACATGATTAAAAAGTAGATTGCTATAAATTAGGTGATGACCATTATCAGATTACAGTTGTGGTTTTCTTTTTGATTCATATTTTTTTTTGTATAATTCTCATTAATGTAACGATATATCAAAGCAATTCGTTTCGCGACTACTTTTGTTTATTCGGAGACCCAATTAACTTATTCATGAACGTGGCGGACAACGGCGTGTGTTGTCGCCTAGATAATAATTAGAGATTCAGAGATTACCCCGCCATTATAATCTCGGCTAACTTCTCTCCCTTTCCTTTATGTTACTACATATTGAACTAGACCGTAACAATTTTCTGATATAATTTTTGTAACTACGTTACCCGTGGGTACATAAATTGACTTGTTAATTATATTGACTTTATTAAATTAATTATATTAACTTCATCTCTTTTGAGATTGACGTGAACTCACGAATTATACTTTGCAATAGGTAACCCTAGACCATTAGGCTATTAGTGTTTCGAATTCGTTTTCATTTTTAACTTTTTGAACAAAAACAAAATCGCTTTCAAATTTATTTAGTTTTATTTATAAGTTACTAAGTCATTTATATGCACAGTAAGTCACATTACTACTCCATTAAACTTAAATAGGGCTTATTTTTAATCCATTAATATGTCAATTTTCGGTATATCTTCGAAACCCAAAGTGCTCCCCAACCTTTTTTTTTTTAAATCGGTTCATAAATGTCGAAGTTGAATTGAGAACGTCCTCCTTTTTGATGTCATTAAATATACCTATATATATAACAAATATATTCATTGTTATATCTCTTGAAGGATTTGAACAAAATACTTTGAGTACTAAATGTGTTAAAGTCAATATGTAACACATTCATTAGTCTTTGGATAAACGAATGTACGCGGAATTCGGGGCGTCGTCGTGTAATCAGTTCATTACGTAATTTATATGTTAGCGATGTGGAGCGGCGATAGATTAAGCGGTGGTCGAAGTTGAACGGCGTTCGTGCGCCGCAGTTGGACGAGCGACCGCGTAATCGCTTTATTCAAATGCTTTTCATATCCAATAGGTCATTAGTACGCGTTTTTCTTAAATCGTGTCAGTCGAATCGCAATAAGTGTAAGAACATGAAAATGATTTAAAAAAAAACACAGATAGAAACTGCATGTTACAAGGCATGGGTTTGACTTTTTCCTGAGTATGCAGTGTGTGTAATGAAGAGTTAACAAAAAATGTATCTGGTGTTAAATTTAGATAGATATTGCGAGTCCGTGGATAACAAAAAATATCTCTTTACACTTTTTTTTAATAAAGGGCGCTAAATAAGCAAATATACTAACAATTGTTCTGGAACGAACAATTCTGTCCTACTCAAAACTCTTTCTTGGTAAAAACAAAAAGTAGATATGATCCTAAAAAAAATTACGTTAATATATCAGCTTGTTTACTTACACTTAAAACAATAAAAATACGAAGTACCCCGTATGCAGTTGAAAATAAGCGAGAATTTCATAAAAAGGAGGAAGAAATATTGTTCCAACTGGATCTTCTACGATGGATTTACTTGCCTAGTTATTACAATACAAAGAAAAATTATACACTCCTCAGGTCCTCAGGTCCAGTAAACGTGTTTTAAGATAACCTAACTTATCCTTATCTCTGTCATTAGGGCAATGTAAGCAGAGATAAAGTTGAAGATTATATACTATAAGATATTTTTGTTGCTTTTTTATAGAAGGGGGCAATCGAGTAACGAGTCGCCCAATTGAGCGATCACCGCCGCTCATGAACACCGCAACACCAGAGGAATCGCAGATGCGTTGCCGGTCTTTTAGGGAAGGACTTTTAAGGAGTACGCTCTTTTCTTCAAAGGCTCTAAGTCATATGTGTTTGGAAATACCGCTGAGGACAGATCATTAACGCGGCTGTAGGAGGCAGAAAATTTCACGAAAGTCGCACGGTAGTGGAATGTCAACCATCAAGATGGCGCTATGTTGAGTTGTTGGATGACGAAACTCAGCGGCAGGAATTGTTCCAAACAATTCTTCTGAACGTTACCCATGGTAGAAATGGTAATTAATAAAATGGACAAAAATTAAGAAAGGCTTTAGAAAAAAATCTACATATATTGTGAGTATTCAAGTTACGAGCAGCTCAATTTAGTTTCAATGAGTCATGAATAACAGAGTGCCAAAATTCTCCCTTTCGGTAATTAACCGCGCGGAGCAGGGACAGGGGGCGGGGTGGCGACTGACTCGCGCCTGTATCTTGCACTGTAACAAATAACTTATTCATGAATTTGCTGGTGCCCTAATTATTTATTTTATTTTACGAGACCTATTATCTAGATACTGCCACCTCGTAAATACTTAAGCAGTAACAGAGTGCCCCTGAATTTTAAAGAAATTGGAAGGGCTGTTAATTCTGTTCAATTTGTGATACTCTCTGGATTATTTTTTATGTCCATAATTTTTGAAGAAACCACAAAGAATTTAAGTGTTTATTTTTCGTAAAATATCCTTTCAGAGATACGCAATGAAATCTATTCATTTACATATGATCATTAATGTTATCATTAACTTAATATACTTAGTAGATGTAAGTCAATTGCGCAGTGTCTAGGTGGATTCCAACGCGGCGCTCAAGTTCGCCGCCACGGTGTGGCCTGTAAACATTATTACGTAGCCTTAGGCGACTGAAATAAGCGAAGTTACAAGCCCTACCACCTTGTTAGCTAGAGAGCAATTACGTCATATAAAACTAATAACATAGAGCTTACATTTTCATTCCTCGACGTGGAATAAACAATTTATTTACACTAAAATAGATATTACACCATAAAAATGAGTTTATCTGTAGTCTATAGTTCCACAGTCTCTGTCTACTATTCTCTGAACGATGGAGTTACTTTTACATTTCATATAGCACTTAATTAAATATTAAAGTAATATTTTATCGGATATCTCACGTAAAGAGGTGAATATTCAATAAGTAAAAGAATTTTATTTCACGGAAATAAAAAGGCTGTAACACTCTTAAAACGATATTAGAAAGATTCTCTACCCTAAAAGGGCATCATTGGAAATCGATTTAATAAAAAGAGGCAAATAAAAATGGCGATATGAGCACCCGAAGGGAATGCTTTAGGGAATGTTGGCGGGTCCCTAATCAAATATACCTTAACTTCCACCAAATCGATTGAGATTTACAATTTCGGGACTACGCAGACATTCCGAATGTTATTGTTTAATTTATTTACCATTGTTTACGAAAGGACGGCAAACGTGTATACAAGGGTGTGTAGTGAGGGGTGATCTTCCTATGATATTTCATTTTACTGCTTGTTACATATCGTCTCCCACATAATTTTGAAACAAATTTAGAAATTCTACAATAGTAGTGTGCAAACGTATAACATATTTTGAAAAAACGTAATGTATTTTGAAATTGACATGTTTATTTGCACAATTGTAATGAAATCTGAAACTTTTTACTTACATTATTAACTTTGTACATATCTATCTACCTATCTCCTCCATGTAACGAAATTTTTCAATGTAAATTCTACTAATGCGGAGATGTCCAATTAAATAAATTTGCACTTGTCTGAATCATCGATGATAATACATTTTCCATAACTCTGTCATAAGGTTGACAAGGATCATCAGGATAACAAAAATAATTTAGATTAGATAGATAGATTAGATTTATTAAGATTAAGAAAACGCAGTCGACTTCAAAAGTTTTAATATACTTTACTTACTTTTGTACAAATGTGTGCTTATATAATTTTGAATTAGAATTCAATTTCCAAAAATAATCAATAACGATGTTTTCGAAAGGTAGAATATAATAAAAATTCTAAGTGGTATCGACGAAGTTACCAAGACCCCGCATCACTAAACAGCGCGTAGCAGAGTTGGCAATACGCGAGATAACGTGCCGCGGCTCACTTTGAATTGCCGTTAAGTATGTGGTGGGGAATAAAAAGGGGGGCGAAGAGGCTTACGGTGGCTTTGTGACTCCACGCGAGGCAAGTTTGCGGAGACTTTGCCATTCCCACTCTGTTTGTTCACGTAACATTTGCGAACTGATTAAGTATGGGATTTCGATAGGAAAGTTTATAAGCGATTTCTTTTTCTACTTGGATTTGTTATTTATAAATCTGACTTTCTTGAGGAGTGTTGTCAAATATTCCTTAAATGTTATTTCTTAATTTACTGTACATTTGTGAGAGTGTCAAAAAAGATACTAAAACTACATATTTTCAAGACATGCTGTTGACATGCCATGGTGATAGTAATGGTTGCACCTTACGACACACAGTCCACATTAACCAGTAAGTAGCACATTAGTAGGAGATATAATGTCAAGAAGTAGAAGATTAATTCGACCTTATTAAAAAGCCTGCGGTTTATATACACTTTTCATTCAAAACATTGGTGAATGCTGTAAAAGTGTTCCGATTTGTACACTAGTTTGTAAATTAAAGAGTTTTGTTAAATTAAATAGTTTTATTAAATTAATAATCTGTATAAATGTGGTAGAGCCAACAGCAGCATCAAGTGCTTGAATAGGGACACTTCGCTTATTGATACGGCAATAAGCGAAGGGTTACATACCCCATCTTATTACCGATCGTTTCGTACTAATGTTATAAATTTCTAAAGGTGTCTAATGTCTGTGAATTTATCGTTTATTTAAATTTAGTGAGCTAATTACATTAAAACATTTGTACGCCTAGCCTTGCACAATATACGTAATATTTTACATGACACACGCTTAAGTTGCGGAGCGTAAAGCAATTACTGCGAACGCGCCAGGAGCAGCGCCGTGCAAAGCCCGCGCGGCCGACGATGTTTGGTTAAAGAGCCAACGCTGCATTTGTGCATTTCCAAATGAGAACATCGTATTCATGCTCTGTGGTACATTTACTTCATATTGTTCGCCATCTTTATTCTGCTTTCAAAAATCACTTTTCCCACATTTTTTTAATAACTGATATTTGTTTATTTTAAATACTGCTCAGAAATCAGATGTATATTTTAATAATTGTTAAGTAATACTTTGGCATTCCTTTCCAACATTCAAAGACAAGCGTGTTTGTGTTGACAAGCTCTTCAATTATCTCTTTTTCTATTTAAAAATAAAATAATATAATTGCTTAATAATCTTTTAACGTTATATAACCGAAACAAAGCCAAATTAAAGTTTTTATAATTCTTCCCTTATTTGCGGATAAGAAATAAAGAAAGCTTCATTCAAAATATAGGTTGCTGTGGTACACGATAACCACTTTTCGACACATGTTATCTATTATCGAAATTAATATGCGCGATATCAAAATACAAAGAAATCAGCTGGGAAAATAACAAAATACTCCTACGAAACCTCGGGCAAGATCCAGTTTTATTTATGTCATTTATAGTCACGATACGTTTGAAATTAGTCAAATCCATTAAATCCAAACAGAGCTTGTCTTAAATCTACCAATATGTCAATTTTCGGTATATTTTCGGAACTCAAGATCTAATGACATTCAGCATTAAATGGAACCCAATTGCGAATGTCCCCATTCCAACAAAAAAATTAAATCGGTTCATGTCGAAGTTACGGTAGCAAACATAAAAAGTACAAGAGATTTGAAAACCTCCTTCCTTAAAGTCGGTTAAAAATAAATATAAATTGATAACGAAGCGAAAAAAAAATCGCGCTTATAAATTTCGATTAGCAGAATGAGTTCAAGTGAAATTAATAGATCGGTAATCGTCGAAGACAATGCTATTAATGGCTTTGCGAAATTCATGATGTCATGATTCATCTTCCGAAGTTCCGGCCAGTAATAAAGCTCCGAGCACCTTTACTCTGTTACCTCGGGAATGAGACGAATATTCCGCTTTAAATTATGCGAGGGCATTTAAAAGCACTCGAGGAAATTATGCAAATAAAAAAATACAAATGTTATCTTTCTGGAAAAAAATTGTAATAGAAAAAAGTTTAAATTTCTATTACTTATTATGATGAAATTAAAGTTTATGTATTATAAGAAAATTTTAATACATTATTCAAAATATTTTGTTGTACGGTGCAACCGTACATATTCTTAGGTAAGCAATTATTGGCGGTGCGTGCGACCCAATTAACGCAATGTAAAACGAATCAACTTATTCACACATCGCAGTTCGCAGTTCGCACTGAGCCATCAGCCACCAAGGTCCGAGAGTACGTTCGACCGACAAGGGTCGCGCGCGCGCTCTTGTCATCCTCAATAAAGTGTGAAAAATACACATTTATGGGCTATAGCAACAGCGTTTCAATTAAAAACAATAGTGTACGATTCAATAAGGAACCGTACATTATTTCTGGTCCTTCAAGCCGGATATATAATTATTTCTGGTCCTTCGAGCCTGATTATAGAATTAGATAAATAAACCAAACAACAATTTATCTTGTCACCTAGCATTTGCTTACCAATTTAGAAATTGTATATTCGGACCACTCGGATGGGATTTTAATCTTCTCAATGTATCAATGTACAGGACTTTGGAACAATACCGTACAGAGAAAATTATATTTAATTTATATTTCAGTAAGTGAAAGTCACTGGACAGTCTGAGATGGGTTGAAAAGATTTATATTCCATTCCCATTTTTCACTTTTATACCATTTATACAATTGTATCAACACCCATTTCAAAAATGTTACTTATTTGAAAACAATAATCTAAAGTAATTTGTAAAATTACGTCAAAATTAAAGTAATAGTCGAATTTATTTTTCCAAATAAAATTTCAGTTTAACATTAAATGATAAGATTTTATACGAGTAGATACAATATATTGCTATGCTAATAGTCATGTTTTAAATTATTTCAGCAAAGATTAACTTATTACACTTACCGGAAAGTGTGTAAAGAATTTTAAAATTTTATTTTATTTAGGGAAAGTCTGTTGATTTGAAGAAATTATTTTTCATCTTACTTTAAATAGATATTATTAACAACAAAATAAAGAAAAAATACTCACGACAATATGATCCGGATGGCATAGTCAGTGGCAAAGACATTTCAATCTGTTTGAATATAACTTACTCCTCACCAGAAATTGCTAATCCATAAGGAACTCAACACTGTGTAATTGCTGGTTTCTATTGACTTAAGAAGTCTTCTATTAAGTTGCCGTAAGAAAAGGAAGAAATAAAAACATATTTTCATTTTATAAATGTATTTTCATATCGGTTTCTGCGATCTGTGGGGCTATACTTGCTCATATGCAGCTTCAGCAAGCGCTACAATCGCTCGATAATCCCACAGATTCATGGGTATCGTAACAAAAGTAGATGTTACGGAGTCAAATTGAGAACTCTCATAAAATATGCAATGTATTGACTAGTGCGCAGTGCGGCACTGCGATACGGTCGCACGTCTGCGGTCTCCCCGGGTAAATTTAACGCGGCTGTGACTTTGTCAAAGTAAACAACGATGCGTGGTTCGGTTGAGTTTCAGCTAGTTTTGGAGCTTAATGTACATTTGTTTGTCTTTTGGTTTCGAGATTACGAGTTACGCTTGTATCGTTTGCGCAAGAATTGAACTAAAATTAATATCAGTCAACGTAAACTTACTTAGAGAAGTTGCTTTTGTTTATAGCAAACATATACAGAGACAACTTTTTAACAATGGTAGAGTCCGCAATATCAACAAAATCTGTTGCACGGCTTGCTCGGCCGGTGAAATACCACGACCTCACAAAAGACAGGCGTGAAGTAAGAGTATTCTGCGCTTCATCTGAGGAGTGAGGTGCCAGAGGCTTTATTTTTGCCCTCGTTTCCTTCCCATCCTTTTCTAATAACGAAGGCGCGAGACAGAAAAGAGAATTTGACGAGGAAGGGGATAGACAGGAAAAGGAAATGATCATTTCTCCTCTCTATTAAAGGTAGACAACGTATCTTCCACTCGCAAGTGCTTGTTGCAAATATCTATGGGTAGTGTTCTCTTAGGTAACCGTTTGCTCGTTCGCTCATTTCCTAAAGTTAAATCTATCGTTTTACCAAATTTCCTCAAAATCGGTTTAATGATTTAGGCGTAAAAGCGTAACAGACAGACAGACAGAAAGATAGAGCTACATTCGTATTTATAACATTAGTAGGGGTTACGAAGAAAGAAAAAGTAACTGACTCATATATTCAGTTCTTTTTTAAATTAAGTATTACCTAACCTAAATAAATAAGAAATAAATTACATAACTATATAATTGCCAGAAAATAAACACAAATACATCCTAACATAGTGCATAACAAAAAAGAGACAGTTATCTTGAATTACGCCCATTTTTACCATCGACAATAGATTTAAGGAGCCCGTAAAGAAATTTAAGTGAAATTTAAGTTTCAATTTAATCACGGCCAAAATATCACCTAAAATGTTTGGACGCCCTTAAAAGATATGGACTCGATATTTGACCTTTTAGAGCTAAGTAACGGGCCAAATGTAGCATTATTCTACAGTTGATTAAATAACTTATCAAATTTAACTTAAATCGCCACATACTTTTAGTGCGACGGGATATTTTTTACAGAACATGAGACATATTTCTTAAAAGATTAAGATTATCCAAGGATACTTCATTGTCTTTTAGGAGTGAAAAAGAACACATTTTGAAAATCC
>DWLR01001354.1:0-18632 GCA_018246295.1 Papilio alexanor hazarajatica
TCTTGTGTCTGGATGTAAAGACCGCCGGAGGACGGGCAGCAGCGTCCTTTTCTTAATATGGTGGAACATACTGCGATAGCCAACCCGCCTGCCAAGCGTGGTGATTATAGCACATTCACCCCAATGATGCGATCAATGGGGGAGGCCTATGCCCAGCAGTTGTACATATTTTGTATATGTTTTTATGCCATTGTGTATGTTTTATACATATATAAAACATAACACTCACATCCGTAACCCAGAGGAGTAGTCAGAGATAACCGATTTCCATTTAGGATGTCAATAATTTTATCGTTATAAGTTTTCTGGGGCCTCCCCTTTCAACACTGCCATTCGCTTTTGCAACATAGATTTGTCTTGTCACTCTCTCTTCCCTAATCCTTTCAACAAGCCCGAAAGCACATCTTTCTCGATTTTGGCCACAAGCACACTCTTTCAAGCTCCACTTTTCTCTCACAACGCTATTTTTATTATGACAATTTTAATGAATATATTATATTTATTATAGTCGTATAATTATAATGATAACAATAAGTAAATAACTATAAAAATTACATTTTATTATTTTATATGGCTCTAGATCAAAATAATATATATACATATTTTTTTGTGATCATGAGGCTACAAATAAACATATCGTTTCACTCTTTGTTTTAGGTATCGTAATAATGTTTAACAGTCTGACAATTCAACTATTGGATGTTTTGAACTATTGTTATTAGAGTTTTATGCAAAATATCGAAACATGGTAGAGAAATGGAGCGATAGTATTGTTGTATTTTTCCCGACGTATCCTCTTCGTCTTGTTTTCGTTTATCGGCGTCACTCTCGATCAATGTGACCGCGATCCCTAATGGCAGCTATATAAAGGTTCATTTGTTACGCCAATATTGATTCTGAATCAACAAGAAAAAAAGCTTATACGCTTAGTATCCACTTTAACATATGATTTTCATCAGAGTTAGATGTGACGGACAACTAATATGTGTATATTACACTGATAGATAAAGGTGACATATGTAGAATGTACTTATAGCATATTGAATACTGCTTAATACTAGTTTGAGTATACTTAAGAAACGTAAGAACAATATATATTACAAATTAAAGTTGTTATACAATTCCATAACCGCCCTAACTCTTAACATTTCTCATCTCCTTTTACTTACAGATCTTTTCCCTTCTCTACCTCTTATCCCTGTATCGTTTACTCCTCCCTATTTACTACAAAAAGATTGGAAGCCTATCCGTAACTCTTGCAATTCACAGTGGTAAAGTCCGCAACAATAACATCTGTTGCACGAATGGCCCGCTCGACCGGAGAAATACCACGACCTCACAGAAGACAGGCGTGAAGTAGAAGTATTCTGCGTTTCGTCTGATGAGTGAGGTGCCAGTGGCCTAATTTTAGTCCTATTCATTTTCATCTCATTTCTAGTACCTTAGCAATGCCCATCAATGTTTTATTGCAAAAATAATAAAAAAAACCCGTTGCTACACGAAACAATTACATACTCATGCAATAACGTACGCATTCGTTAGATGAATAAATGTGGAGCTATTTAGAAATCGAATGAAATTAACTTTAATTTGTGCAATAAAATTAAAGATGGTTTCTTTGTTTCGCGTGTCCATTTATTCAGAATAAACAACATTTTATTTCCCAAGGAATGTTATGATATTATCTTAACTAAATTATAGAGCTTAGGGAGAAATAAATATATATATTTTTTTATTTTGTAGCCTATTAAAACAGACAAACAGACAAACAAACATTACACCAAAACAACAATAAACTCATAAAGAAATATAAAAATTCACGTTCGTCAATCTGTGGAGGAAACATTTAACTTTAAAAAAATAACTTCTAAATTGTTTACAGGAAAAAAAGAGACAGTTAGCAACGGGTCTTTTAAAGTAATAACCGCGGTTAAATAAACAAAGTACTAATGTAGCTGCAAATTTGTTGCCTATCCCTAATGATATATCTATTTAAATTTGTTACCAGGAATTGTATGTTACCGAGGAGGGTTGGCGGCTGGCATGCGACCGGCCGTAAAACTATAGCCAAAACCAGTAACAGTATGGATTACAGTACAGTCCAGGATATATGGAAGTATAGTACATACTGTGCCGACCCTACGCAAGTGAGAAAACGTAAGGCATATGATAACCAAGAGTTTTCAATGCTAAAATTCTGAGACGGCACGACCTTGGGTTGTTATAATTTTTGTACGGAATATTATACTAATTATCGTTGCCCAAAACGCAGCTTTTGTCAAGTGTGCCCATCACTAACATAACAAATTTTGTAATTGCTAATGAATATAAAAAAAACGTGTGAACTTCTCAATTATTAATGTATATGAGATCATATATACCAAAAGCATACACATCAAAAGGCCTCTTAAAACTACATTTAGGTATGCTAAAGAAACAAGAAACAGTGTCAAGGTGAAGCCGAGGACAAGGTTGAAAAATACGTCAAAAGTTTTTATTCAGAGCGCCTAAGATAAGTCTTTTCGGGATAAAACGATGTCGGTGATTCTATGAAAACCGAATTAGCAATATCATCAATCAAGGTTCAATGCTGGAGATCGATCTCAGGAAGGATCTTCACAAAGATCGATCACATGCCATCGCCGTCGAGTGGACTTCTGGTCCTTGATTTGACCTTAGGTCCATCTTGTGGTTGTCCATCTCAGATACCCAACAGTGTTTATATTTCTTTATTCTCAAAGGTCGCATTATACTCGTACCATGTTTTTTATTCTTATCGAGAATATTTTAATTAAAAACGTATTAAGCTGGTCTGAGCTTGCAAGATATAATGCCAAATATAAAGTAAATTTAATTCCCCTAATATTAAATTTCAAACGTTCATATTGCCAAACTTACACTCTACATACGGGCCCACTAAGGACCTTAAACCGAAGCTTTAAGGTCCTTAACCGAGTTTGTCAAAGATTGTAGATTTCCCTTTGGCAAGGTTCCGATACATCAGTATGTCTTCTTTTATTATATATATATATTTGTCGAAATGAAATATTACATGTAAATTTTGCCGATTAAACTGTAACTTTAATTAAGTCGAATCTTCAAATTTAACGTTGCAACTTTATCATTGAACTGTCACGTCAGTCAATTTCTCCTCAATTTGACTTGGTAAGTTACTATCACGTTTGATATAAAGCGACTCCAGGCTATTCAACTGAGCATACTAAATACAGCATAATTGTGAATAAAAAAAGGTTTACTGAACACTTTTTGTTACGGTAAGTGAAAACCCATTAAAATATTTATAAGTATTTTTTTGTACACGAAGGGGGCAAACGAGCAACCAACCACTCAAATGAGAGTCACCGCCGCCTATGAACATCTGCAACACCAGAGGAAGTGCAGATACGTTTCCGGACTTTTAGAAAGGAGTACGCTTTTAGTAATAAGAAATATTTTACAATAAGGAATTTAGTAGACACGAGAAGAAAACGAAAAAAATTAACAACTGAAACGAAATGAAAACGGAATTGATAATGCAGAATATCCACGAGTATCACTCCAAATAGAATCACGCAATACACTTTGTGCAAAAGTCTTGCACAAACATCACGAGTACGCGTAAGTTCACACGAGCGTAAAACTGTTGCAACCGTGTTCACTGCATTAGACTTGTGCATTCAATGACAGGAAAGTGATTTTAAAGTTGAATTGAAATCGTCGAAAAATATTATGATTGAAATTATTTCTTTTACTTTGCAATAAATAAATATAGAGTGAACATTTGTTAAGTTCAGTCACGTATACTTTTTTGCGACAACAAATATTTGCGAGGCTGTAATTTATTAACTGATTCCTTTTAAGGCATTCCTGGCACGATTCAATCAAAAATCCAATTTTAATCCAAGTCCCCGTACACCGGCTTTAAGACAGATAGAATGATATCTGCGTAATAGTTTCCTTTTTGGTGGAAAGTGATACAGTTGAATATAATATTATTTTACACATACGCACAGACATATTTATTATATTATTGAATACATATATTTTATTTAAAATTACCAATATGTAGTTGTTTTTTTTCCTACATCAGAAAGGGGCTAATTGGCAAGCGGTTCACGTTATGTTAAATGGGAACCACAACTGAACATCAATAATAATCGGAGTGGATGCGTTGTACTGTTATGTTTGTCTAAATTATTCCCTTCTCTTGGAGAAAAGTAAACATAGAAAGGGAGACAAGATGAAAATGGGATAGCGCTCTCTTTCTCCCTCAATTTGAGTCCTTTCTTCATTCCTGAGGAACCTCGGTCCGCGGTCCTCGGCGAGATGGATGGCATTTTGAATTGAAATTCCAAGCGTGGTGCATATTTGGTCTGTTCAGCGCATAGGGTGGGTCTCTAAACTTAAATTTTACCCATAATGGGGTTGGTCCTAGTGGCGTTTTTTTTTTAAATCATCTATTGCAATGCAGACGTATGTTAAGTACCTCACTTCACGCCAGTATCTGTGCAACATCATGCAACATCGCACCGCTTACAAACATTTGTTCTAAAAACTTTATCTTTATTATATAATTGTTAGATTTCGATTATTACAGAAAAGATAAAGACAGAGGTCGATCTTGAGGATCTTAACTGAACTACGGAAAATTGACAATCATGGTACGTTAACTAAAACTGTGTAAACTAACTAGTTATCGAATTCGCTTGTTACGGACAGTCAACCGTGAAGCCCACTTTTACTAATTTCGTCTCTATAATTAATGTATTTGAAATTATAAATAATAGACCTTGTTACATCCGAGACACTCGACCCACTGGCCGGTCGAGGGTCTCAGGGGCAATGTTAAAACAAGGTCTATTTATTGCCTCCAAGACCTTGAATCTTTTATTGGTTGGTCAGAAAAGAATTTTCTACAAATTTTCATAGAAAATTGAGTTATTTGTTTATATTATATGTACTATTACATTAAAAATTAAATTATACATTGAATACACTTAATAACATATGAATACATTGTAAATCATCATAATATGAGGTGCCTAGATCGATATAAAATTTTATAATACTTCATTAGTATTAAATTACAATAACTGAATATTAAATTTTTGTAAGGATAGCCTAGATAAGAAAGACTGAAAACCGTTAAACCTGAAATAGATCGATACCTGTTTCTGAAACTAAAACTTTTAAAACACTAAAGGGCATCTCAATAAATTAAAACAATCATAAAAAGTAGTGATTATAAATATTTACATTTTCAGCACCCTGTTACTTTCGAAGGATTTCTGTCAAAAAAACTAATCTACACAAGTACAGACATATTATTTTTTAATACAAATCCATTGCATACTGTTTAAAGTGTGCTAATAAAAAAATAAATCTCTGAATAAACAAATCGTCAGGTTTAAATTAGATTTTCCTTTGTACTGTTTAATTGTACGTTGTCATTTTGTATATTTAGTGACGTTTACACTTGACGAAGCGCTAAACAAAGCATTAAATTATATAACACGCAGCGCGAGTTCTGAAATGAGACACTAGCTTCAAAGCTTTAATTTAAAAGCCGTCAAGTGTTCAATGTCGCTTCCCACAAGCCGGGCTTACATGAGACTTATTTGCACTTCGTTCACTTAAGTTCTAACTTAAAGCAGCTTTTAAACGGTATGTTAACCTTTTTAAAATATTTGACTTCATTTAGAACAATGCTAAAAGTTGAAAGCAAACATTAAAATAATAATATATATAAGAAAAGAAAACTGTAGTTAATTTAAAAATGAAAAAATAAAAAACAATAGTATTTTTAAGTGTTCAAATTAATTAAACTATTAAAGGATATTACACTAAATGTATTCTTTTTTTATTAAAAACTAAACAACTTAATACAAATACTGGCAATTACAGTATTATTATTACTATTATTTACATTGACGAAAACTCATAAGACTTTTCACTTACAAAATTCGTCTAATGTGTCTAAGGAAATTTTACGTCATCTTATTTGCAATAAAATTGCCAAAGGAAATGAGTATGTGGCTTCGCTTCCCTCCGTCTTACGAGATACGCGAGTTTCTCATATGTCAATACACTTCATACACTGAAACAAATCGTTCCACTCTAATATCTAAATATTTACTACTTTTATCCGACCTTAAGACAACTTGCAACTTGAGGCAAAGTAAACTGAGATATACAAATAAATAAACAGGCGTTCGTAACTCAAAGGGGTTCAGAGAAACTGCGCATTTGGCCAAGACTTCCATTAGTGTAACTAGAAAAGTCACACGTTTACAATAGACGAAGAAATTTTTTTTTTATTCTAAGCTGTGTATCTCTTTGTAATTCCTTGTGCACGTTTGCTCTATGGAAGGTATTTTTAATAACTCGGCAATCTTTTAACCTGGTAACATAAAATTTTATTTTTTTATTAAATTTTATTTACTTCGAAAAAATTTTAAGGTAAACGTATTTGGGGCTTTTCTATTGCGTAAAGCAAAAAGTCGTTCATGATCTTAATCCATCCTATGAAAGAATAAGTCGGACACAATGTAACAAGAAAAAAAAATAATGATAAAAATAGACGATTAGTTAATAAGGAATAATAAATTATTTTTAACCGTTAACTTTCCCATAAACGCAGCCTTGTACTGACTATAGTATGCGTTCTGCAAGAAACCGTTTAAAATATGGCGCGGTTAAAACGTACGTTAGAAATCGTAAACTGAATTTATAGCTCATTAAAATACATTTAATACTTTGAAACATACTGTATATAAATATTATATAATTTATTGCAACTTTCCAGCGATCAGTAAATTTACAATAAGCAAACAAAAATTTACAACAAGATCTCGATAGTAAGGGTTAATAAGGACACGGTTAAATCCTTGATTTCAAATTAAAACTCAACACCGCTACCTACTTTTACTAACTATATTTAAATATATTTAATATAGGTATATACTTTGAAATTAGGACTTTGGCAAATTATATTTAGCTTTTTAAGAATTAAATTCTGAGCTTTACTTTAATTGGCCAATTGATAATAGTGCAATAGAAACGTCCGAATTTGATTTGCAAACAGATGAATTTGATTTCTAAACAGATGAATTTGATTTGCAAACAGATGAATTTGATTTCAAAAAGTCCAAATTTGAAATTAAAAGTCTATAAACAATAGTTAGTTTAAGGACTACAAAACTCTGACAGATGTAACAGAACGCGTAAGACTTGTTAATTTGGACATGGGAGTTTGCGTAGCATGTACAAGCAATAGCGTGCGAACATTTAAATTAGAATAAGAATCGTTTTATATCAGAAAAGCAATTTCATTGTTTCCTCTTACCCTATAAATAAAACAAACTATTATTAAAGCTATCACGACAACACTTTAAATAAACTATCGAATTGAAAAGAAGATGAATTGCAACCGAAATCGTTAAAGCCAATGCTCACTCAGATAAAAGGCTGGCCATTTTCTACTTCGCTGAGTACCCATTGCTATAAAAATGATAGTGATCTTTATTTATATATTTTCTATACAAAATTACACTGATTTATAGAATTGAATTATAGAAAAGTGATTAAACGACTTGACTACATCTGGTATTTATTATTACAGCATAGAAGAACATAGAAGATCAGTAGAAATAGGTGTATTATAATAGATGCCGTAGCTCGTCTATTAGTATACCTACATAAGCAATTTGTATATGTAACATACGTGGACAGGATGAGGATCCTGATTATACGGTATATCGAGCCCAGGGGAATAGGATACAGGGCAGCAAAGCATTGTCCTATGTCGTCATACCAAAGCGATGACAGGCGGGGACATTTTTCCCTGGGTCGCACCAAAGCTGGTGCGTTGCGTATGAAATCTTTAACCCTCCACTTCTCGAAAGATGGCGACTCAGGGTCTTTAAGAGTAAAATACCATAATCAACTGTTGCCTTCTCTTCAGATTTATCTTCTGGAGCAGCTTTAAAGAAGATTTAGTCTCTTATAAGGTATACTTGTACTGTGTCATTTAGTCCAAATAAATATGTATTAAGGTTCCCTCTTATGAATTAAGATTGTGTTCTATTACCTATATCATGTTATTCTCTAATTAACATCCTACTGTTGTCTTCTTAAAGCCTGTAATGCGACTGGCAACTCTTTTGCTGTGAATATTAACGGATATCAATAATACTCCAGCGATACCTTTGTTCTTTTGCTAAGTTACCATTAAAGGAATAAACCATTTGATATAGTATTTATTTACAGAATTAAACCCTTAAAACAAAAAATAGCTCCGAAGGAACGCCGTAGGAACTCGTAAAGAGAATTCATGGGCTATAAAGAGTGCCTCCAATGCTTCGTGTTGTAGGAGCAATTTGCTAATAATGTATGTTGGTATTGCGGTGTTGTTCCTTATTTATTGCGTCTTGGAACTTGAGTTGCCCGCGCCGTTTAAAACGCGGCGATAAAAGCTCGTGTTTAGTTACGAGTTATACAAAGATGTTCAGTTTCATTAACGTTGTTTGTGTGGTTTTTCTTTTAATGTCAGTGATGGATTCAAAGGGATGTTTTATAATGAAGAAACGCGTGCTTGAGGACAATCCACTTAATCTTTACATTCTTTAAGTTCTCTCGTCTCCGCTCCTTTGAATATGACAACATAATTACAAGTAATATACAGTACGTATGTATTAAAACAATTATCTCAGTAGGAACAGTATAAGTGGTGCGAAGACCGGCTGAGGAATTCAAACAGTCCATTCGTTCAATTTCAGAATATCTTGGAACGCAAACCGTTGGTTGGTTGTGCGGTATTTTGTTGAATATCTAACCATGCTAGTTTCTAGTCATTTTCTGGAATTAAATAATTAAGTTATTAAAAAGATACAGATTTCTGCACAATTTCTAGATTCCTGTTTCGCTTTTCCAGCTCCATATCTCTACGCTCATATACTTCTCAGTTAAGGTTTATATTAAGCATCGCTCTTCTTTAGTATCCTATAAATTCCATCGAATTTAATTCACCTATCGCTTCCCCTTCCAATATTACATGTACACTTTGTTTATATAGTACTTACTTCTTCCTGTTTTTGTATTCATCCTTGTTGGTTGTCCACGCAATAAAGCACTTTTTTTTCTACAACGTCCACATTATATCACTTTGTTTATTGTATAATTTAAAAGTGATAACGTGGAAAACGGAATCTTACATTCTTCTCTCTTTATCGTTATATAATTTATGCCCCTTTTTACTTCTATTCCAACAATTTACCACTCGATATAGAATGAAATATTCTTACTTCTTCTACCTCCATATATTCACTTATAAATAAACAGACATCAGGTTTTAGTATGCAACCAATCTGGTCAATATAAGTACGTCTAATATGTATCTCTTATCCAGTGTCTATTTGAATATTTGACAAAAAAAAGTTTATTGTTCCATTTGAAGACTAGACAGTCAAAATAACGTAGTAGATTCTAATTTATATTATTAATGTACTCGCTGTTAAGAGATACTTGTTCATAAAATAAATACTATCCCCAAAATGCTCTAAGGACAAACAAATAATTAAGAATTTTTTACTTGCAAGCATATTGTTACGATAAATTAGTATCATAATTAGGTTGTTTCATAAAAAAATTGTAATTCTTTTTTAAGATTAATAATTGCATCATTTCATTTTCCTTCAGGATGCGGAAGTCGCTCAAAATAATATAAGACCTTAATTCAATTTGGACTTGCAATTAAGATTCACTTTATTGAAAATTTAGTAATGCTATTTCACGCCTAGTGAGACTTAAACGGACATAATTAGCTCTTTTGATGTATTTTCGTAATTTAGAGGAGTAGCAGAGATTACAGACTTCTATTTGTCATGATCCTGTCGCACCTCTCTCGCTTCATATACCGTATAAATATGTCTGAAGTAATCTTAAGAAAGAGAATGTCCTAAAAAAGGCACACTATTAGACTGGTTAGCTAGTACGTGTCTAAATATAGAAACTTCGCACCGAACCCGGACGGACTGAAATCAAGAATTTTTTACTTATGTTGAAAATCACCTCCAAATAAGCTATGTGATCGGTGTCTTAAGATAACTGATTTTTCTGATATCATTAAAACTGTTGAGTAGAATAAATAAAATAGAATGAAATCACAATAAGTTCATTTCTTATGCTGAGTTTGACATTGAAAGTACTAAAAACAATAAATCAATATCATTGTTTTTTATTTATACGACAAATGGCAAACAAGCAACTCCTTGCCAAATAAAGTGATCAATGCCGGCCACAATCACCCGCAACAACAGTGGGATTGCAGATGCGCTGACCGTCATTAAGGAAGCGGTACGCTTTTTTCTTCAAGGACTATTAGTCGTTTTTGTTTGGAAACACAACTGTGGACAGATCAACTGGCAGTTGTGCAAGGTGTATCTGCTGCTATCTGATGATGATTATAAGGAAAAGATAATTATCATCATCATCATCATCACCAGTAAATGGACATTCAGTTTTGGACATAAGCTTCTGTCAAACGTCACAACATAGTCTTCATCCAATAAATCAATAAAGCTAAATAATTAATGTTCACTTAATAAAGCTTAATTTAATTGGTAAAAGCTTTAGTAAATTCCCTTTTCCTTTCTAATTACTCCTTGGAACAATGTTAATCGGTATCTTGTTTAATGTTATATTGCACGCCCAAAGTGTTTGCAAAATGTTTGTGTTAATCGATTCTCTTATAAACAAAATACATTTATTATTCCATTATGTTTATTTTACGACGGTAGGCCAACAGTTTAGGAATTAATGAGGAAAATCTGGGTATATATTTCTTTCTGATTAATCCAAAGAGGTTAAAATAATTTCTAGGCTACTTTTTATGTAATATTGAGACGTAAATTTGACAGTTTGTTTGTTTATCGTTTTTGTGTTTATTGTTGTTGTGTTTATCGTTTACGTGATAAAAATTGACCTAACTACTGCAATACATTAAATACATCGAAGATAGACAGACAGATGTCAGAAGTTGATGAATATAGCTACGAATGTAAATGAAATGACTATACACAGCCTAGCTTCTCTTCTAAGTGGACCAAACTTAATAGTGGGGTAGAGACTGAAGTGTGTGTACGGCGCAACACAAGTGATGTTTGGCTTTACCAGAATTTAAAAAATAGCAATTATTTTTATAGATACAATAATAAATAAAAAAAATTGTTTGTAAAGAAAGAAAGATGATTTGATTAATGATAATTTGTTTGTGTGATGTTGAATAAACATCTTCCTTTCTTTTTATTTTTCTTTCTAATGAAGTAAAACTTCTACTGCGTTTACAGAGTACGTGTACGCACCCTATTTTTTCAAGTTTATTCCATTACGATTTTCACATCTAATAGTCGTCTTTAACTTTTAAAATATAAGAAATTCAAATCTTCAATTCAAAGAAACTCAAACTCCAGTCAATCTTTGTTGAGTTAGTGATTTTTCTCCTTAATTCTTTGCCCTTATCTTCTCTTTCATATTCCCGTATAAAACCTGGTAACGGAAAACTGATTCAAAATTACTTGCTCCTAAACTTCCTTTATTACAGAAGGCCTAATTTAATCTTTTATTAAATTCCACTACACGTAAGTTGGTTCATATTTTAACAAGTAAAGCATCGCAATAACAAAACTCCACTTCACATGAAAACAATTCTGAAATTTAATACAAGGCACAACAAAATTAAATATATTCACGTTACAAATGCGATATTTGTAAAATATTTTTAATTCCTTGGACGATTTATTTTATTATTATATTCTTATCGCAGTCGCTTAGGGAGGTGGCTTATAGGTTTAGTGAACGTATAAATAAATAAGTACCCACGTCGGACGCGGAAGTCACCACAAAGATCGGTACCCCGTCGCCTCTATCCAGTGCAACCTTGACCAGATCATCAGTCCATCGTGTGGAAGGATAACTTACGCCGCATCGACCAGTACGCGACCACCATTCTAGGAGATGCCAAATACACTTATCCAAGATTAACGGAACGTTGTTGTTTTCACCCCAAGATACTTATGACGGTGGTTTGACCCTATTTTACTTTTCATTTTACAAGCTATTTATCTCCATTCAAATTGCACCTGTTTTGCCCTACAAACACTAATATTTGGCGGTAGAAGTAGGAACCGTGGGGTACCACGGGGTATCAAGTTGATAAACTTAAACGAATCATCTACAGGAGTGAACAACTATTGGCAATCTGGCATTTAGCAACATTATTATGCTTCTAATGCAGTTCCATCGGTAATGAACTCAAACCGATCTAGAAGTGTCACAATTTTCAACCGCAACATTCGCTCTATTTTGTCGAGTGAAATGACTTCATGTGACATTTGCGTAGAAATATGCTTCAAAAGCTCGACGACAGAATATCAAAAGTATACAAATCATGATCGCATTTTGCATTTTAAAGTCATAACTGTAATTTATGCAGCCAATGCTTTGTAGTACTGGCAATATCAAAACTCTGTTCGTGATTATATTTGAGTGAAAGGTTCTATCCGATGTGACATCAGGACCACACAATTCGACTTTTAAATCGAAGGTCATTGCTCAACCCTTTTACTATAGATATTCCTTCTATAGATTTGAATCATCATGTCTATGTTTATATCACTTAAGAATCTCTTGCAAATTTTTGTCTGCAGAAACACACAGATGCTTATGACACTACGTAAACCTAAGCCTCCTTTAACTGTGCTTGATTGGCAGTAAGCACGTCTCATATATTTTTAAGTTTCAATAAGCTTCAGTAACAAGCAAAGGTTAATTAAAATAAAAAAAAACAATGAACCCGACTGACTATGACATTCCGGGGACATATATAATACGAATCGTATCACACCTCAATCACCAAAATCGGTCAAGCACATCGACATCGGACATATTACATACGCAAATATCCAAAGAAAAACATAACCCTGCTGTCGGTCGGACAATAAAAAAACAAATGAACACAACTTGTTTATCGTACAATCCTATTAATTCTCATGTGAATTAATGGAGCAATTGCTTTTTTTTTAAACTAGACCTCTGATGGAACGAGTCGGACATAAAAGAAAATAATAGAGAGCAAACATTGTAATAAATCTTATCCTAAACTAATGGTTTTCATCTGAAACTTTACCATTTCTGTAAAATATAACAGATTTTGTAAAAATATCAAATAGTTTATAAAACATCACATGTTTTGTATAAAACGTTGTACTTATACTGACGTATTCAAAATTTTGATTTGTTAAATTACGATTGAGGTATTGTTTTAATACAAATTATAATGTTCACGTTTAAGTGATCTTTACAGTACAAAAAATTACAGTGGTAGAGCCCGCAACAACAACATCTGTTGCACGAATGGCTAGATTGACCGTTGAAATACCACGACCTCACAGAAAACAGGCGTCAAGTAGAAGTAGTCTGCGTTTCATCTGAGAAGTGAGGTGCCTGATGCCTAATTTCATTTCTTCCTCCTTTATTAGTCCTCTTCTCTTTCCCATCTTTTTCTAATAAGGAAAAGGTGGGAACGGAAAGATGATTTGACTGGGAAGGGGATGGCTACGAGAATACGTCTATTTTAATTTAAATAAATAACACCGACGGAATGTATGGCTAATTTCGTGAAAATAATACTAATCGATTGACACCTCACTCTTTAAAATCAGTCCAGCCATTTTGGGAGTCACAATGGAACGGACATACAAACATACAAACATACATATATACCGTAAAAACATTACCGTAGTGTCAGTCGGACAAAAAATAAAGACTGCGATGAATAAATATATGGAATAAATTAAAATGTATACGCTATTATCGAAACTAGAAGTTCGTTACAAATTCTAGTGTACATAATGTGAGCCCTGTATGTGAGCGTTTAACCCTGTTATGTGAGCAATTAAGAGTTTATAAATAAAAATAAATAAATAATAAATGCTCAGTCGTTTCAATTTACAACTCTTATTAAACTTACATTGCGGAATGTATTTCGAATATAGTTTGATTTAAAAACAAAGTTCTGAAATATTGTTTACTTATAAATTACATCCTAGGTTGCTGGCAATGCACGTTTGAAAGAATAACACAACAGCATAAGCTATATTTTTTTATTAAAGCAAGAACGAAGAACTAGTTTCTTCTAAATCCCTGTGTATATTCCTTTATTAATTTAATTGGCATTTAAATTGTTTTGTTTACTTAAAGACTGTGGTTAAATTAATAACTTATTATGTTTTACAATAAGCTTTTAAAATATTCTACCACAGCTATCAATAACTACATTACTCTTATAGAGTTACAGTGTCTATATATATTATAATAAATAATTACAAAGTCTATGTAAATATGCAATCTGCAAGCTAATTGTCTATAGTAGATGTTTTGTCACAATTTATTATTACGTTCTACACTAATACATTTTTAAATATAAGCTACTCACAGCTCCGCCGCACTTAACGTCCTCGGCCATCGAGATTTCCTTGCACCAGCTGATACCATAACACGATAAAAATTCCACTTAACTATACCTGCAAAACATATCCTCGAGTCATTAATTTATTCGTGTACTAGATAATAACCGTCACCATCGAAATATTGCCAACTTAATTATTTAATAGTAATATCAATTTATTTAAGATTGAAAGACGTAGTGTTTACAGTTTTTTTTGTTTATTTCACACACAACGCGACTGACCCCTCATAAAGTTTCGGGGAGACTGGTTGCGCGCGCCGCATTCGGTTGCCATGGTTATCATTTGGAGGTTATATTTCTGTTGTACCTCTAGGAAATTGATGTCAACTTAATTTGGATTTATCATTTTATAATTTACTTCGACAGAGCTCGAATCTTTTGCATCAAGTATATTATTAAAGGGTTTATTTCTACAACAGAACTATATTTTCTTGATTGTATATTCTTCATCCTAACAAGGAAAGTATTGGATGTTAATTAAAAGTAATTGGCCATAAGCCAGACTTGTAATTCTATCATCTATTTGAATATAAATGTAATTAGGTGAGAAGCTTTCTAGACTTTTCATTTTCATTATATTTCGCACATTTTATCATTGATTTAAAGTAACCACACTTTTCTGTTAAAAAACATTTAATGAAAAAAAAAATATCAGTTAATTATTTTTCAAGTTTTTTTTCACACTGTTAAAAATTAACCTATAATACAACAAACTTCTTTCTTCTCTTTCTTTTATACAAGAAGGTGGCGAACGAGGAAGCGGTCACCTAAGTGACCTCTATCCATAGACATCAAGACAATAAGCATTTGCGAGTTGCAGATGCGTTGCCTACTTTTAATAGAAAGAGGAAGGGATAGACAAAAAAAATCACATTTGCCTTTTCCTATCCATTGTCACAATTTTTGAACAAAAACAATTCTTACCCGTTAGTGTACCTGCTATTGCCAGCATCATTAAATAATTTTCCTTGTCGTTGCTTTAAACCTATAATAATTTATTTTTAATAATTTATAACTTTTTGAAATAGTACCACACTATGTTACCATGTTCTTTTTTCTTTGTTTTTTCACTTATTTTCTTACAAACTATTCTTAAAAACCTACAAAGAAACAGATATTCTAAAATATATTGTTGCCACCGGCTACTGGTTAACTCAAGCAACCAGTGGTCAGACTCACAAATTGGGAAAATTCTAACATTGCGGTCAGATTTTAAATTACAGATGTTTGTATCGAACCCCTCATACAATTGCTTGGCGGTAGCTTTAATATGATTTTTTTATCAGTCATTTTGATGCAATACGTTATTTACCATCTTTGTTAATCTATATTTAATCCACTTTGATACACCTTCAGCGCTGTAATTTTATTTCTTTAAACTTCAAAACGTTATTTTGTTTTAGATTTTACAATGTTTAGATTTAAAGTAAAATTGTTAGACTTGACAGGATTAGATCTAACAGCATCCAGTTCCCTTTTAGGTGTAGACTAGACAGGCTAGAGTTTGTAAGTGGATTCTTCAGGATGCAAAGACCACGACCGCAACAAAGTTTACTAACACTAGCTCAGGGAATTTAAGTTGAGCGAAGTTTGAAAATGTAATAGGACCTGTTAGCACACTTCTAGAGTAAATGACATGATATTACAACCCAGAGGGGTAGGTAGAGATTACGGATTTCCGCTTTGTGTGATCCTTGCACACATACATGCTTGCCGGTTACATGTACTCCTTATATCGGCTTTCCTTAGGGTGTCTCTAATTTGATCGTTATATTTTTTTCTAGCGCTCTCACTCTCTCTTCATTTATCCTTTCACAATTCTAGTCATATCTTTCTCATTTAGGTCATTTAGGTCTTCCCTTACGAGACAAATGTAAACCCTATTCTTCAGAGTCACGCCGTCATACTTCTCAAGGATGCGACATACTTTTAAGATAAATTACTTAAGTATTTTATATTTTTCATATATATGTATACGTAATAAGCAACTACGTGCAACTTAAGTAACACACAGAGTGGTACAGACGTCGTGTGTAACATTTAAGTTAAAATGTCATTTGACTTTAGGTTCCGAAGATGCACAAAAATTTACATATTGGTAGATTTAAGAGAGGCCGTGTTTAGTTCTGATGGACTTGTAATGAGACGGACCATGGCTATAAATTACTTAACGACTTATAAAAAAAATCTACATTTGAAATTGGCGATGTTTTTGTTTAAAAATTGAAAATATTAATAACTTAGCTCTATATCCTGTCAAGCTCAATATCATGGCAATAAAGTTAACTTTCGCGTTCTATACCAGAGATAAACCAACAGGGCCCAGTTCCGTCCACTGCTTTATTATAACCGCAACGAGTTTACTCTCCCATTAGACGGACATCGTGTGTCTTTCATTATCTCCACTGATAGACATGCGGACCTTATATAACTCGTTTAGACGAACATATGCTTTTTTAATTAAAGGCAGTAACTGTACCGTCTCTTTTTTATTTTTACATGTTATTACGTCACTAAACACACTAAGTAACCTATGCTAAATTTTTTATTTGTCTCGCCTATCAAATAAAACGTAACACCGTTCCCGCATTTACTAGCAACATAACAAATGACAAACTTTTGCTAACAAATTCGCAAAGGGTCGTTCGTTTGTCCGCGCGGTAGCTCAAAGACCCGAACTCGTCCGTTTTGTTTTACATACAAATAAGCTTTGTGAAATAAAATTACGTATTATAACATGTTTACATATAAAGAGTGATTACTACAACACAACGCAAGATATAGAATTTTGGAAAATAAAACCAAAAGTATTTCGCTCGTTTGAAGAAGGCTTATAATTGTAGTAAGTGGAAAAAGTTAATCATAGAGTAAAGGAGAAAGAAAGAAAGAGAGATAGAGAGAACTGGCCTACCAGGATCTTGCTTTTTAATTAGTGGCTCATGATTGTTTAAATTAAGAATTACTAATCTAGAAATTCCTTTAGGGCGCCACGTGATTGTAATAATAAACGCGCACTTAGTAACAGAGCCGAAATATAAGCCAAGTTGTGAGCCAAGCAAAGTGACGAAGTAACCATGTATTCCCACACTCGATGTAACTTGGCAAGGTTTAGGTAAGCTCAGTGACTAATCCTAGGATGCGATTTTGAGGGAGGGCTTGACACTATTATCTGTGTCATGACGATGAAAAAAAAAACAATTTACTGGTTCTATCACCTAATGTTCGTTCGGACATCGAAACGAAGACACCGATCAATCTAATGGGTTACTGTCATAGAATGAGATGGCCACTATTTATCATTCAAACGACGAAAAAATGAGCAATCCTTTCAACAATATTTAACATATCTTAAGTCATAAAAGGAACGTTGGGTAACAAATTTTTAAAAAAGAAGAATTGATTTTAGGAGCTCACCCTAAAATCAATAGAATTCTTATTCTATTCTATTTCTGAGCTCTGTCAACTCTGGTAGTCCTATGGTAGACGTCCTATATCAGTAAACTATGGGTAACCTAGTGGGTAAGGTGACTTTATTTCAATAGTAAAACTTAGGTAGTTATGTATCGAAGCGCGTTTGATAATACGTTATGATTAATGACAAAGGACTCTGCGCCTACGAATCCGGTGCCTGTCGGCTCCGTCTGACTCATCAAGGATGTTATAAAAACGTCGATTTATTTAGTTCTCGTCGTCGTTTCCTACACGAGTTCATAGTGAAAACACTATTTATTTGTAGCGATAAAAAGCCCGCACTTTTTGCGGAACTCCGGAGCGATTGGCTCTGTGCTCAGTCGGTGTTAGGAGCTGATAAAAGGCGGTTTAATTGCTTTACTGATTGGATTAGCCCGCAACACTATGGATTGCGGACTTCTACTTTGTTTCGCTGTAAGTATAAGGCTATATTTTTTTAAATTTTTGATTAAAGTATCCTTCAAAGCTTTAATAAATATATAACATATTATAATTATTTCTACCCTTATAAATTTATTGAATCTATTGTTTTTGAGGAGGTTAATTTAAATACTACATTGATTTGATATTTTCTTATCTTTTAGTAAATTAATAAAACACGATTTCAGGATAAGGTTACATTTTTCATTGTTGATAT
>DWLR01001355.1:0-18632 GCA_018246295.1 Papilio alexanor hazarajatica
TAGATTTGCCGCCAATTCACAAAAACAAATGACAAATGAATGCAATATACTACATTAGGTTACCAAAGAGTTCTAAACTTGAAATTCGAAAAAAGTTTTCATTAGCAATGTTTCTAACTGGCTAGTTCTAAACATTTTCAGTGTTACCCACGTATATAGATATAGAATATATATAGATATATTAACTAGGATGTAATCGAGTTAGCTCTTACTTCTTAGCTGTAATTTAAAAAGATTTGTTCCTTCGTTGGAAGACCGTCAAACCGTTTTCTACTTGTTTACATTTTAGAGCCATTCTTTGTGCTTGGGTTTTTTAATTTAATTTTACTAAGACGTATTTTGCCTAGATATTAAAAATACTTTTTATGAGGAGTAATATAAGTATGTGTTCTGATTACCTTTTCTTCAATAAATGAAGATAGATTTTGCGGTGTGAGATATGATTTGCATGAGATAGATCGAAGCAATCGGGAATGCTAAACCAGATGACAGCTTTGGCAGTTCAACATTTCCCGGCATGCAATATAACCGTTCTGTTTACCACATACCACATTATGCAGCATGTTTCGATTTTGAAAAATACTAAATTTATCATTTTATTGAACAAAACTAAAATGAATTAGAAACCTAAATGATATTGTATTTTAATTAATAATGTAAACAAATTGTATTGTAAATAAATGATATTGTAGCGCCGACGACAACGTAATTCATTATTAAAAATATGTAGTTTTTTTTTCTCCTTGTGTCTCTTCTCTCTCTTGTAACGAATATATTTTTTTTTATCTTATATTTACCAATTCACCACCGAAGAAGTGTGTTCAAGTGATTTCACAAATTCGTAGGTTCACTTAAAAATGTTTTTTTGTTTTCGTCCTTTATATCCTGAACGATTAGCTGACATCCCCCTTACATTTAGCACCTAATAATTTTAGGGACAATCCGACAGCAATTCTTGTCACTATACACCCCAGAATTTTTACAAGTTGTGAGAGGTTTTGTATATTGATTTAAAGTTAAATGAAAATAGATCACACTGTATACAGCATACTAGACCAAGACATTCCGGCATTTCGTCGATGTGCTACGCAAACCGATCGATCGCGTGGTAACCCGCCTTCAACATTGCGACATTTTAGGTGCTTAAAGCTGAAGCCGCAGTAGTATCTAAGATATCGATATATATGCCATGTTGATTATAGACTAAATACCCTTTTCATTTTCAAAAAACATTTTCTTTCTAAAATTTAGATACACGGTATTAAATTTTAGAAATATTAAATATCAAAGGAAAGAATAAAAGATCCTTTCGTTTAATAAAATGATCTTTTAAATTTTGTAACGAAATCAAAGCCTACCTCAAATGTAAATAATTTTATTTATGTCACTTTGTCATTTATAGCCACAGTACGTCTCTTTACTACTAACCATTAAATACAAACAGGGTTTGGATTACGACTAACAGTTTGTAAATTTTCATTATGTCAGTGAAGCGAAGCTCCAATGAGATCCCCACATGCGAATGTCTTCCAAAACCAAATCAATATCCAACCAGAACCAACAAAAAAAAAACGGTTTCGATGAAAAGAAAGTTCTGAGTTAAAAAACCTAGAAAAAAATTCAAGCGAATTGAGGACCCTCTCATTTTTTTAAAGTTAGCTAGTAAAGATGTCTTTAAGACTAATAAAAGTTTTAAGTGGTATGAAAGTGAGTTACATGACAATGTTCGTATGTCAAGAAAGGTAAACACTCAATTTGTTTCCCATATAGTGTAGATTACGCATTTCTACTCTGTACCTTGTTGGCTTCCCTCTTCTCGTCTCTTCTCCCAATCACAAAGGTACTAGCTATTGATGCGGCATATACAGCGTGGCTTCATCTCTTCTTTACGATTCTGCTAGCAATCATTTTAACAATCTTTTTGTTACATTAAATTGGAAAAAAATATACTATTTGCAACTATCTATTTTAGTTTTAGCTTTTGAGGTTAAAGAAAGAAATAAATCCCCTCAGAATTAAAGTGACAAGGCCAATCCTTTCAGATTTAAAAGGGTTACCGCAAAAACTTTATTACGATTCCGAACGGTTCAGGTGTAAATTTGTATACTCGTATATTTCCAAAACAAAAGCCATACTGCAATATATGAGAGACTTCAGACATTATGTTTTAATTAGATAAAAGCAAATTAATTAAAAAAAATAAATCCTAACTGGATGTAGTAATGTAACACTTATGAAGAATGCGAATTGAATCCTTGCTTTTGAAAATCGGTCAAGACGTTTAAGTTGCAGGAGGTCACAACGGAAAGGTCATACATACATACACATCCGCGGAAAAGATTTCAGTCAGATAAAAACGTCAACAAATTAGCAAGGTGGGCAGAGGTAAGTCTTGTCGGCATCATTGATCTTTTAGGGAACGTTATGGCTGGTTATGATGATGATGTCGTTGGTAGTGTTACGAAGAAGTCGCTCCAATAAGTTAAGCTTCTGAGATGCAATAAATCTCTTATTTCCAGACATGTATATTACAAATACAAATTTATTGGTGATTACAAAAATTACAGGTCAATACGTGTTAAATGGAACAAAATTTGAATTGTGACAAGAAAAAAATGCAAGAAAACAAAAAAAATTCTTTAGTGGCAAACATGAATTTCGCCAGTTAAAAAAACTCTTCAACACTATAAAACGCTTTTTCAGCCAACATTTTAATTTAAATTAATATATCTGGTACATAATTGTTTTCAACTATAATTAATGTAGAGTTTTTCAAGCAAATAACTTCTTTTTTAAAGTTACATATATTTATACTTCCATGGTATGCTATTCATTTATCATTAATCTTGTAAAAAAATATTGTAATTGTTTTTCTGCTATATCTTATGCATTGCACCAAATTTGTACTCGAGCCCGCTGTGACAAGTATTCCAACTGACAGAGGTTCTTGTGAATCGACAAAATTTGACAGGTGTCCTTTCTCTCCGTTACAATCCAATGAGTCCGGATGACAACTAATATAAAAGACGGGATTATCTGAAATGTTTAAATGTTCAACGATTTCAACTCGACGCTTATATTACATTTGAATAACTTTTATTGGTCGAATATCAAATTAAGTGTTAATCTGTAAGATAAAATATAGACACGAATCGTAGCTAATCGAAATATCTCATCTGAAAATCACAAGCGACTTCGTATAAAAATATTAATAAAATATATGAATACAACCGTTTCTCAATAGAAACTTCTTCGCTGTCGTGTACAATATTTAGAATTGATTTTAAGTACCCCATGTCACTAGTCTAAATTTATATTTACATTATGACGACACTAGCCGATAGAAATATGATTTACACGACAGGCATAGAGACAGTAAGAGAGAGATACCTTTGCCTCACTCAATCGTCTTACAAAGCATATAAGCTCAAGTTTTACTTAATATTTCAATTTATACTTGCAATTGTATATAAACTTTCAAAATGGCTGAGAATAGCGAGAGATATTATGTAAATTGGAACGTGCCCTTATCTAACTCGGATTAATTTACCTCTGATCTGTCGCGGCGCAAACTTCGGCGTTGCTGCAGACAATTTATGCAGGCCGTCTGCAGATATTGGATGAGACGCTGCAATCGTAAACTTATGTATAAACTTGTGGCGTAATAATTTGAAAGACACATCATTTTTAGAGACTAATAAGGTTAAAGGATAATTGCTATCGGTATCTATACACTATTCGAATGTTCGACTTGAACGATGGAAACGTCACACGTTTGCTTATGCTGTTAGTCCAATAATCTTTTAAATTTATAAAAAAATACAAAACCGACTTCGAAAGTACATAACTTTATTCATAAGCTATTAAGTCTTTTATAGCCCTAGTACATCTCATTACAAATCAGGTAAACCCAAACAGGATTTTCTTAGGAATGTTCCAAAGATTCCAAAATTTTGGAACCCAAAGTTTAATGTCATTCAAAATTAAATACACCCACTTGTTAATGTCACTTTTCCATCATAAAACAATTATATCGGTTCATAGATTTCGAAGAAATGAGGCAACAAACATAAAAAAAACATACAAATGAATTCAGAACCTACTTCATTTTTTAAATCATTCAAAATACAACGAAAACAAAAAAAAAACTATCGTGATTCTATATCTTGTTACTCATAGACATACTCGTATGTGTTTGGCGTAAAATTCTAATATTTATAATAATCCTTTTCTAATAAGGAAAAGATAGGAAGGGGAAGAGGATTGGACGGAGGCGGGGAAGGATAGGAGAAGAAAATGACCTTATTTCTGTCTATCCCCTCTCCTCTGTCCAATAAAGGAAGGCAACGCATGTGCAAAGTTTGCTTAATGCATATGCCTATGGGTAGCGGTTACTTAATATCAGGTGAACCGCTTGCTCATTTTCCACCTTTTTCCATAAAAAAATAAACATAACTCGTGCTTGAAGACGATAAAAATTACACCCGATGTTAGTTGATGGTGTAATGATGACTGTACTTAATGAGCTTAAGGTATATACATTGTATATACATACAATATACAGTCTTCGTTTTCTATCAACATCATAATTTGACGGAAAAAATGACGCTGGCAATTTGTCCCTCACCTAAACGATATTTTATTGAGCTTATTAATGTTTGTATAAATTAATTATTGATAATTAATTTGTGTGTCTGTTTTAATCTGGTTACGTAATTAATACTCAATCATCACATAATAAGTTAATAATGAATTGATGTTTCATGTGAACTGTGTGATCGATTTAATGTTATACCAATTTGTCGGCAACATATAGTATATAACAATATATAGTAGAAATATATAGTTTGCTTGAAAACGCTACTGCACATAATAAGTAATTAAATGTACTCAGATGAAAGTCTTGTGAAAAATCTAGCACTTTTTTCAACTTATTTCTAAATACTAACCTATAAATGGTGTGTTTCTTGCTTACGAAATTTTTTAAAATAATTTTAAACCACTGAAATGTGTTTAAATAAAACTACAAGGAAACGTGTTTTGCGGTGAAAGTATTGTTTTTTTTTTTTGCTTAACTTTGAATCTCCCTCACGATTTTCCTCAGATATGGGTATGTACACAAAAAAATTACTTAAATTTGCAATTCTTAAATCGCATCTAAACCCTCGAAATAACATGGGGGAGGCGTGCCCCGCTACGATATTATGGCACTTTAGATGCGTGCGTTTAATTTAAAGGCTTCAATCCCGACCCCACATACACACTAAACAGATAAGGACCTTAGAAATGTTGCCTTCCTTGTTTTTATGTTTGAATTCTTAAATGAAATTAACAACGAGTAAAGAATACAACTACAATAACATAAATACAAATTACAATAACATAAATAATAACTACAATTGCATTGAGATGTGGGTCTTCACCCACATCTCAATGCAATTTCTCATAATATGGCTTTTAAACTTAAATAATTTGAAGCCCTAATGGACTTTTATAAATCAATTTCAGCATTGTGCAAATAGGACTTGGACTTTCACACATCAAATTCAGCATTTCCAATTCAATTAATAAGAGACTTAAACACTGTTAAGAAAAATATTATAATTATATGTCAATAAAAGTAAAATTAAACCCATTCACAAATAACTTGGAAGTATATGACAGAATATATCCTTTACTTGGGCTTTACTTAAAGACAAATTAAGACTTAATTAAATTTCCCTCCGAGTTAACATTAATGAAAAGCTTGTAATTGTGTACGAAATAAGTGTAGTTCATTTTATAACAGTATGTAATTTCCCAAGATATTACCGCAAGTAGCGTATGCTGTGCTGGAGATTATTTAATGAAATCACTATATATATTAGATTATTCTCGAGCTTTTGATTCATTGGAGTCAAAACTACTTCCGGCGAAATTGAAACACTATCGTTTCTCAAAAAAAAAAAACACTTGTCACTGGTTTCACTCATTTCTTAATAAAAGAGAACAAAACGTGATAACCTAAGAGAGTGGTGTTAAGAGATGTTCCTCCGCCAGACCTATTCAACGGGGTGTGCCTCAAGGTTCCTCCTTATGGAGTCCAATTTTGTTTATAACAATTTGCAGTTGATTTATTTATTCAAATAAAATAGTACCTTATGTTGTATAGCGACCCCGCGAACTTTAAATTCCCGTAAACATCTTAGGGAAAGAGGTTGACTGGAAACCAGCATGACACGGGATCTTAACCTCGTGTCGGCAAAGTTGATTCATCCCCTTTTGCCATACCTTTGATAATTATATGAATCAGATGATTTTTATCCTGTATTTTTTAGAATAGAGAAGTAACTAAAATTTCGAAAGGAAAAGTAATAATCATTGTTGCCAAGACGTGTTGTTAGAGGCGTATTTTATACTTTTTAAGTAAAACTATATAAAGAAAATAAAACCTATTTTCTTTGCAGTTAATTTTTTTTATCTGACATTTTCAATGTCAGTCGATTGAGAGCTTTGTGTAAAAATAATTTTGTAAAATAGAGATATTTCTTTCTTAGTAATTGAATATGATTATTAATTTCATGCAAAAGAGAATCTGAATAAAAAACTTTAAATGTCGTTTCTCTTTTATCAGACGAAACTCATAGTTTTATTTTATTGGATTCAAGTTCAAATAACTATCTTATAACTATATAACAAATAAATGCAATTAAAATCACAGGGTAATCATTGAATATATAGTACTCTTTATTATACTTTATACTTTAAAAAATAACCTACTTTTTAAACTTATAAATTTACTTCTTAATGATAATTTTACTAGTTATTTATTCTTTGTCACCGTTACACATATACATAGAAAAATAGAACCTGTTTTGTAGGTTGTATAATTACTTAAGCGTGTGTTCTTAAGCAGGCTACGCTCAGACAATTGTGCCTGCAACTTTAATACACTTACAGCTGGAAGCGTACAATTCTATGTTCCAACACTGCTTTGATTAATGTGAAACAATTGTTAAGTATTAAGTAAATCAATTAAGACCATAATATGTTCATAAATAGACTTCTATTAAAATATTGTAATTTAATGTAATAAAACTACCGTCGCTTGTTTAAACTATCGTAGGTGGAATTTAAATCAAGGATTTTATGTGTGCGCTTTTTTATCCGAAGAACCCAGAAGGAAGATAATATTTACCATTAATCTTTCAAACCTGAAACTGAAGTCACGTCTTATCCTAAAGGCTTTTTATAATGTAGAGGAATTTTTACATATAGATAATTATTAGTACTGTAATGTTTGATTCTTATATAAAAGTCGTATTGTTTACTTTTTAACCGATGGTTAAAAAAGGAGAAGGTGCACAATTCACTTATTCGTTTTTTACGTTTGTTACCTCATAACTTCGATATTTATGAAGCGATTCCAATTTTTTTTAAAGGGGCCATTCCCTATTAATTTTGTATGGCATTGAACCGGTTTCGAAGATATATAAAAGTTTACATACATAGTTTTAATAGATTTGTAACTCATTACAATTTATTAAGTTATTAAGTGTTTATAAATGACATAATAAATAATAAATTAAATTAAAGAAATTGGTGTCAGTTTTATTATTTTATATTTGTTAAAAAATTTAAAAGACTGTTAATTTAGAACATGTACGTTTTAACGTGTATTTCTTTGATTACCAATAAATGTGTATTTCTGTGTACTTTTCGCGCGAATGTATGTATACATAATATATGCCTCTGTCTTTGTCACCTGCAGTCATGACATAGACATAGTGACTACGCTGATGTCATGAAAGATGATGATAGTCTAGCTTTTATTTGTAAATTAACTATCACGTGTTACTAAATATATCTTCACTTTAAAATATGCCGTGTGAATGTGGGTAAAAGAAAACAATTTGAAGTCGTGCACGTCAGAAGCGATCTCGTTACCGCGGTGTAAGCGGAGTGAACCTGTGTCGCTGCAACAAATTTATGCGGCCTTCTGCAGATGTTCGATTGAAAGCTGCGCTCGGTGGCATCAGATTATTCTCATGAATATTTATGTTCGTATAATTTTACTGGCTTTTTTACATTTAAACAGAAACGAGTTGCGAATTTAATTTGTATTTAAATAAAATAAAAAATTGTGCAAAAGAAGAGAATTTTAAGAATGTTTTTTTTAATGGAAAATGCTAGCAAACGAACAGGCGGGTCACCTAATGTTAAGTATCTACTACCCATAGGCATCTGTAATAAGTTAAATGAGTTGCAGATGCGTTGGCAGATTGAGATTCAATGGACAGAGTAGGGATTGAAGGAGTGGTGAGAAAAAAGTGTAATTTGTTTCTCTATCCACCCCTCACCGTCAGATCCATTTCCTTATTAGAAAAGTGTACAAAGGGGAAGAGGACTACAATCGGGCCTCCGGCACCTCACTCTTACGACGAAAGGCAGAAATTTTTTACTTCAGGCCGGTCTTTTGTGAGGTGGTGGTATTTTACCGGTCGGGCGGGCCATTCGGCGATAGATGTTAAAAAGGTAAACAATTTTGAACTCTTTGAAAAAAATATTTCCATGTTGGCGAGCTGCATTGGTCGGGGTCCTCAATTTATTGCAACAACCCATGGATAGCACGCTGCATGAATATTTATGCGTAATTAAGGTTTCTCCTGTTACCTTGGTATGAAACTTTGTTCAAAAATAAGATGTTTTTTTTTCTCCGCTTAATCCGTTAAACGATATTTTATTCTCTTAATTTAGAATAATGACTCGTAAAGACTCGTAAACTATCAGACCTTAAGTCTGAGGTCTGGGAAGAAACGACAAACACTGCGTAGCATTATTAATATTTTTAATGTGCATATCTAAAATATAATTGAATCTATCCAAGATGAAGAGTCGAGCACGCGACGGAGACCAACTTCAAGTAATTACGCCAATAGCTTTGTGTATGACGTTTCGATAATTGAATGCTTTTGAATTATATTTCATATTCACCCTCTTTACAGTTGCCTCGCGTTAATAATGCGCTTCTGTTGTGTACAGATGCTCTGCTTGTGTTGAAATTATTCATTGAAATTGACTGGTCTTCCCAAATAAGTATTCTGTACATTCATTTAACGACATATTTTTAGAAGTCCCTTCTGCAGTCAGAAGTTTAGCTGAAAATAACCATATAGGATAGTTAATTAATGAGCGCAGTAGATAACATTAATTCTCGTGTAGATACAGTTTTTTTGTGTAGGTATCTCGGAAGCAGGAATTATATTGTATGTCAGTAATAACACGAAGGAAACCACACATTCTACAACTTTTCGAAATATATTATTGTTTAAATTGTTTTTACCTAAAGGGAAGGGGGATAATTAGAATAATTTGAAGAGGGTTTTGATGCATGTCCGTTTCATTTTGACCTATATATATGTATATATATAAATACTTTATTGAATAAAACATGTTTTTACAGATTGAATAGTGCTCTGTCTCCTGTGCTAAGTAATTACCTGTGTTACAGGAGGCAGTGCCTTCTCTTATTTATGAGCTTATGTTACTAAGTTGTTACATATTATCTATATATACAATATACTTTTTACACCAGTGGTACTGCATAATTTTTGTATTTACATTTTATGACGAAATTCATATTAGTTACATCCCGAACACATCTCGGCAAAGTATTACATATAATAATATAGCTGCGCTCTCACAAATGTCACACTTTTCTGTTTACAATTCGTTCTACGCTTCGATAATTCTAATTTATCTTTGTTTGAAATCAGAAACTCTACTATCTACGAGTCCTCATTTGTTAGAATCTTTTTGATGAGAACAAATGTATTAAAGGTGTAAACTTGCATTCGACTCTATTATATACCAAAATAAATATAAGAAATCATAAACTAATGCTTGTTACTATTATACATCTATTATTAATTACTTGTGACGTTCATTAGAACGTCTCGATATATTCTTTTATTAGCTTACATTGAGATATTACATTGTTTGGGAATATGAAAATATCGAGCTACGTTTCCAAAGTAAGCCAACTGTCAAATGCAATCATCGAATTGAGCCCGCGCCGTGATTCATGAAAGCGTTCTCATTGAATTCTCTTTTTTTTTTTTGCGGTCTTTGTTATATTTCGAATGAGTACAATTCCTTGAGTTCGTGAACTGTTAACAATAAAATCGTTTTGTGATTGTGACAGAGATTTACCTTTAAACATATTAAAATGGAAAAAAATAATTCTGAAATTTATATTTTGCGTACCGGTAACATAACTATCACACTGTATGTTAAAAACAAAGTTCCTTCAACCCTCTGTCTATCTGAACACGATCAACTAAATAAATTTATTAAAAAAACCATTAAGCCCTACTAACTGCATATGTGCCATTATAAAGAGATTTAAATATCCATCCATCTCGGCCTATGATCATCTGCTGGACATAGGCCTCCCCCATCGCATCATTGGGGGAGATGTGCCATAATCGACACGCTTGGCAGGCGGGTTGGCGATCTAAGTATCTTTCACCGTATTAAGGAAAGGATGTTGCTGCCCGTTCTCCGATGGTCTTTACATCCAGACTCAAGACAGACAGGTGTTGTCAAATGTTTGTCCTGAGTGGGAATCGAACCCACGACCTGCGGCGTGAAAGGCCTTACCTAACTTGCCAACCGGTCTGTCATTTATATATAACAGCTGGTAAACCACCTGTATGCTTCTGTGGTAGAAATGGTGTGTGGAATGTGTATTATCAATTTAAAAAAAAAATGTTTAAACGCAACTGTTGTTTAATTCACACGTCCATTACACGATCTACTAAAAACATTATAATCATAAAAAAATTGTGATATTAACAACGATATCCCATTCAGAATGCATTCGTTTCTGGACATTAAAATTGCTTTAAGTGATTATATTGTTGATTAATTAATAATTTTAATCATCTCATTGATACGAAACACTCGACGAAAATTGAGAGCAATCGTTTCCGTCTGCTACACAGCGAGGACCCAGAGGCCGGACTGTGTCTGCTTTTTAAGTACTCACTCAACTACTAAACGTTGCTATATTCAGGACTCTGAAGGGAATCAAGAATCTCTTTGTAAACTATGCAAATTACTAAATACATAATCAATTAGCTTTTAGGCCAAGTTCACGTAAATTGTATTTTCAGTCTGATTAAACTCTGAATTAACACTCTGAATTTCTGGTCAGCGATTACGCCTTGCGTAATGGCGTAGCGTCGGTTCAATGTGAACAAAAGCTGAATATGAATTGAAAAACTGATGAACTACGCTACTCTTGCTCACACTTGGTAGCTGCAATATGTTATATGGTCCTGGCACATGTCTATCGTGTCGTAAATGACGATTTATAGACCTACGCTCGCAATAACGCATTGCTCTAGTATCAATCTGATCGGTATGTGTTCTAGGACATATCCTACGAATGTCATACATATTTGTATTACAGATTCACATGTAAAGTTGTATGCAGTAAGTGTGTTAATAAAATATTTACCCCAACGAATTATTTAATTATGCAAATAGGACTTGTTTAAAGCTAAATCGAATTTATTAATTGATGTCATGATTAAATGTTTGTCATTAAATCAACGAAATCGCCGGCTTGTTTATGTTAACAATAGTTAACCTATATACTGTATTGACACTATCAAATACCGTACCGTTATCGTTTACTGCGCTTTAAAATAAAACGAGTAACCTGCTAGTTATTAATAGTAGTTAATTTGGTAATTCTTTTCGTTTTTTATTATTCACTATTAATTAACTGATAGATTTCGGCGTGAAGTACAATTCTAAACAGTAGAAAAACAAGAATAAAAATAAGTACAACAGTTAATGAAATCTTCTGAATATAAGGCGTATAAATATCGATAAAAATTGAGTCGGCAAAATTCATTACGAACATTTTTTCCGATCATTCCATTCCACATTCGGGAAATCAAATCAAGCGTTCACTTCGGAATGGCATCTGAGATATATGTATTTATAAATTTTCTTCGTAATCCCCAAACATAAGAAAAAAATTTACATATTCTGTACTAAATTTTCTCTTATATTTGTGGACTCGGAATAAAAATTCCCTTAAAAAAATTCTTCGTCATAAAAAAAATCTTACAGTGATCATATTCACATTTAAAAATAGACGCGACTTTTGGTGTCTTTAATTTCAATATTGACATCGTTTGACAAAAATATAATAGGGTTTTATCGAGTTGACTAATTTCTATGTAATTTTCATAAACTACGACTGTTTTATCGAAGTACTACATATGTGATTTTTTAATTATGTATCTGTATTATGTGTATAATGTAGCAGTATGTTGTTGCTCCTGTCGCCCGGAAATATGGTGTAAATTACGTGATTTTTGTTGTCCGGAAATAAATACATTTGCAAAAAAAAAATACAATAAACTAAAAATTAATATGACAAGTATTTTGTACTATTAACTTTTTTTAGAAAAACTATTCCTATAATTAAAAAAGAATAATTTTGTTACAATACTCCCTAAATTTAAAAAATGCATTAGCAACGTCATTAATTGCACCGTGTTTTAACTTGGTCTCTTTCATGTGCTGTAATCATTTTTCTAAGACACCATGACGTTATTCTGTGGACAATTGCTTATATTTGGAATCTCCTTTTTATGTTTATCACTTATTCTTCGAAATTTTCCATATTGATTTTGTAGCGGTACCAATTTTATTTATTATAAAAAAAAACTGATCTTTGATAGTTAAGTTTTAAACCAAGAACATGACACGTGTCAATTACATTAGGTTATATTACTTTTAATATATACTATAATAATATAATGAATGTTGTCATTTGTTTTCTATAATAAGGATAATCTACGATTTTTTTTAATATATACCCTATTTCCGGACGGAGGGAGTATTTAATTATAACTTGATATACTTGTACTTAGGATAATCTCTCTATTTCTTTCTCTCAACCTATAAATATCTTTTACTATTTATTTTTTAGAAGGTTAACTTACATTTCTTGTACTATTAGGACATTTTTATTATTTAAATCATGGGTAAACAAACTTAAAATTATTTGTGGTATAAAAAGGATATGTGTCAAGACTATTGTAATTAACTCTAGAACAAACACAAAAAACAGGGCAAACATTAACATACAAATGATCTTGGTTTGGATCTTTTAACGTCTACAACAGGAAAGGTATCTTGAGGACAATGAAAAGTTTCTCGGAGCACGAGTAACGAGCACTAATTAGAATCACAAAGATTATTCTAATTTATGTTGGGAAAACTTGTATTATTAAAAGACGGATACATATATCTCGGACAACAATATATATGTAGCTGCCGTTACATGCAAATAAGCTTAGTTGGACTGACTACAGCGCCATCTGTTAATGATTTCTTATTAAATATAAATGCTATCTATTGTTGACCGAATGAAATTTATCTCTGTTTTAGTAAAAATATTTAAACGGTTGTAAACAATATTGAATGGTGGTAAAAATATCATACTAATTTACTTAATCTAATAACTGAAAAATCACACATTGAAATATATATAACGTATAGGTTCTATGCTTTAATAAAACTTGTCGGTGCAATTTGTGCACGGTTTAACCTGTTTTAGGTTTTATTGGATAGGTTTGTAAAGGTTAACTACATATATAAGAGTTATGTAGAATCATTTAGCATTTCATAACTTTCAAATGTGGTGTCTGTGACGTAGTGGATTATTTTTGAAAGAAAATATCTGCACTGTAATATGCCCCTTATAAACGAAATCTGAAGGTACATTATACTTTATTTATTTATTTTATAACAAAAATTAGTCCAAGGAAAATATACTACATTTAAAAATGGACAGTTGCACAAAGTAAATTCTAGGCTAATCAGCAACACTGTAATTTTTTTAGCTACCCTCCGTACATGTACAAAACTTTATTACTACTGTGTCTGTTGAATGTTTATGTGTACTCTTAATCCACTTGCATTGCAAAGGAACGTTTGTTGAAAAATAAACTAAAACCAATCTTACCTTGTGTACGTACGGTACCTTGGAGTAAGTAAATTAAATTAGTCAAAGAAAATATCGTGCATTCAAAGGATCTATTTATTTGGTTACGGATAGGCGAATGAACTGGCTTCTACTTATGCTGTCATTCAAATTGAGTTGTTGGTGCTATCGATGTAAGGTTTATTCTTATAAAGACATAAAAGCACTTAAAATCTTAATCTAGATTTGAAAATTGTGTGATGATGAGCAATGATATGTGACTTTATTATTGGAAACGACATTTTATGCTTCTGCGTTTCGACGAGGTACAGGATCGCTAATCAATTCTTTCACCATTCTTGTCCCATCCTCCTTTTCTTTTATTTCTCTTTATCACAGCCCTACATAAAAGCTTGCAATGTTGCGGATACATTGCAAGCTTTTATAAGAATTCATTCATTTGCTTGTAGCAGAAACCTATATGATGCGATGGTCATTTAAGTTCCCCGAACTTCTTGCCGTTTATATTAAAAAATAGCATAAACATAGATAAATAAAAACTATAGATAATCCAACTTAAATATTAAAGAAGAACTAAAAATAATATAAAAATAAAAGTCATCCTAACGTATAATTTTTTAAAAATGTTGAACAAAAAATTATACCTACTTCAAATTTGTACAATTCTTACCCTTTTTTAGGGATAAGTTATATAAAAAAGCTTCGTTTACAATATCACTTGCCATGGTAATGCCGACAATAACAACTTTTTGACGCATTTTATTTATTATCGAAATTAATATACGCGGGATATAATAACGAAAAAAAAAATCAGCTATGAAAATAAAAAACGAACGCGTGGGAAGCCGCGGCCAACGTCTAATTTTCTTTAGAAGTCATTTATGGCCTCGATGCCCCTTCACAGATCAGTTAAGTCGAAACCAGGTTTGTCTTAAGTCTATGTCAATTTCGGTATTATTATGTATCTTCTGACCCACTTGGGAATATTCCCATCCTAAATGTAATATATTACTGATAATATATATTATCATCCCAAAATATTTTTTTTTTTCAATAAATGACTAAGTTTTACTTACCAGGATTATACTTATTTTAACTATCTATTTAGTGGAGCAAAGTCTAGACGGTTTGCAACTGTAGTAGTTGTAATTTTCTCCTTGTGCCATAAGTCACAAATTTTTTATATCCTCCACGCAACCTATTCGGAGTCAGCTACCTCTCGTTATTCGCTTTTAAGGCAAGACGTTGTTTGCAATTAGTGCTCGGGTGAATGTAAATGTTTCGAAGTTAAAAGAGACGATGGTTCGTAATGTCAGTAATATTTTGTGTCCATCTTTCATTTTTATTATCCTTTTTAATAAATAATTTAGTTTTTTTCTCGTTTTCTTTATTAACATTTATTAACCATCCATTGAGTGATTGACTAAGAGATGGCGCTGTATAATTTTTTTTGCGGTATTTCACCACAATATTTATACGGAAAAATTTAAAAATGAAAACCGTATCTTTTTTGTTCTCCGTGGTATCTACGATCACTTTGGAGAAACTATGAGTAGATTTGTTAAATGGTCTAAGGTTTGTTAAGGGGGTACCCTCCAATGAAATTTACCACTCTTCCATAAGAATAATCATCCTGCCTTTTTCCCACTTGCGTAGGGTCGCCACAGTATGTACTTTAAAAAAAATGTATATACTATTCTTCCATATATCCTGGACTCTACTGTAGTCCATAATGCAACTGGTTTTGGCTACAGTTTTACGGCCGGCCGCCAGCCTGACGCCAACCCTCCTTGGGAATAAAAACGTTCCTACCTACCGACCTTCCATACGAATATCAGAAATAAAAACAAAACCAATAAAAAACCGTGTCTAAGTACAGCATTTCATCCAAATCGTTTTGGCAGTTTCCGAGAGAGTCGATTAGTTTGTAATGGTATTGTTCGCATAATAATATTGCATATAGGTAAAAAGAGGTTTTATAGAGACATACGTTTCCGTTCTTTTGCCATATGTACTCAATGACCATATTTTGAAAAGTTCGCCATTTAACATGAGATAGCTGATATTTCTGTCGAGTAGCAAATGCTCGCTTTATACATTATGAAATAAGATTAACGTCACTGACAGAAGACTTAAAGACGAACGTAATCTATGGCGAACGAATTACTTCAAAGTTTTCACTGAAGACAAAAAAAAATATGTACATAAAACACAAATATCTCCAACACTATCCGTTATTTATCAGTTTATCATTTGATTGGTAAGGTTGGATTAGGTAAGGTATATGGTCCCCCTACGGACCTGCTAGATTGTTCTAGTGGGCGGAGAGGTGAACTCCGACGTGGCGCGTCTTCGGGTGGTGGATAGAGGAACGCCCCGGCTAGGTGGAGCCGGGCGGCGGGCACAAGCCCGGGCCGGTGGCGTGACCCACTAGGTGGGTTGCGGTCGCCGGACGGGAAGTGGGTGAGCACGACCTCACTACCCCTCTGCTTGCAGAGGGACATGATGGCGTGTAATCCTACGTATCCTGGGTATATGGTCCCTCCACCGCGCCGATGTCCATACCGCGGCTTGTCGTGCCGGGGGGCGCAGCTGAGGCAAGGGATTCTTCTTTCGGGTCTTACGATCCCGAAAGTTGTGTCCCGTGTCTCTTCGGTCGCGAACTGGGCCCGCAGTGTAAGGGCTGGCTGGCCATGGCGGCTGCTCGGGGTGAACTCCTGTAAGGTTGAGTCCGCCTTTGATGTGTGCTGCTGGCGTGCGGGGACTTGAGGGTCGCCTCGCCCTTCATCTCTGCCGCCGTGGAGGGGCTGCGGGGGAAATGGTTCGCCCTTTTCCTTGCGGCCAACTTGCGGTCGGCGGCGGGACCTAACAAGATCCGCCACCGGGGGCTGGGAAGGCCATTGGCTGTCCTGGCCCCCATGGCCTTAGGGTGACGGGTTCGGGGGAGCTAGTCACCCATATAACTAAAGGCCAAGTAGGGGGCGTACCTGTGTTCCGGTGCGCCCTTCTGAAGGAGTAGTGGGGAGGCTCGTCCTCCCCCACAGAGGAGTAGCTAATTCCGCTGTTGGCGCAGGCGGGGCCGCGGAAGTAGTGCTACTAAGCGTCCCCGTAGCCTCGCCAACATGCGTTGGAGGAACACTGTGAGGTTTTTAGTCGGTGCGAGTCCGACATAATCCGCTATTGCCCCCGCGAGGGCGGATATACGTAGGCATTTTCCTCACATAAAAAAGGTAAGGTATATGTTATAAGGCGACAAAAGAAGACAAAAAAAAGTTTGATACGGAAAAGCAAACAGTTCTAAATATACCCGCAAAGTAAGCATATTGCAGGGAATTGAATCTTCAAAGCGCTTATCGTGCATTAAAAGAATCCTTTTACTTCGTTTCGCTTGAAGAGAATCAAATTAGGTGTTTCCTTTGCGAATCCAATGTATACAATTGAATTAGAATTCTAAGGTGGACCAAATAAGGTTCGACTTTGTGTATACTAGGAATAAGGAAGAGAACTCAGAAGAATGTGTATAAAAACAAGTTAGACTTCCTTAAATATAATTGTTTGACAAACAGTTATGTGACGAAAATTTTATGATTTAACTTGTATTATTTTCTAAAAGACTTTTATTGAATAAAATTTAAATATTCTTAGAGCATATCAAATTCTTTATTCATGCATGCATGCATTTATTCATGCATTCATTAGTCTTTTGTTGCAATGTATGCAATGTAATTTTCTTGAGTGTAACTATTTACTTGATACAAATGTTTCCAAATCCTAACCTACGAAAATGGAAAACTTTATAAAACAGTAGCGAGGGTCGGTTTGGTGTTTTGAAACCAATTTTATGATACTACAAATAGCGGATTTGCATTCGAATCGAGAATCTAACTCGGAACAGCCGTGAAATAGAATGGGAGGTTTATAGAAGTAACCTTCAATAGTATTAAGTGAAGTAAAAAAGAGTAACATGGAGTATTTGCATATTTATACAGAGATATCCATAAAATAAGTAAACTTAAAAATACTGTTACGTACCCTATACCTTATTGGAATAAACAGAGATAGCAAAACCCATTAAACAAATTTATTCAGAGAGACCGCATTCCGGGCAGAACATTTTATTTAATAGTGACAACAAAACTATTTGATAATTAATAATATTAGGTCCTTACATATGAAATTGGCGTTTTGTACGGGAGGAATATAAAGTCAATTTCTTTGTGTAAAATATATTTAATTAATCAAAGTATGCACCGTTTTTATCTATGCACTTTTGCCATCTCATAGGTAGTTTATTGATCCCTTTACTAAAAAAACCATGGGGACGAGAATCAATAAACTCTTTGAAGGCGGTTTGGACTGCCGCATCGGAGTTGAATTTTTTCCTTGTAAGAAGTTTTCTAAATTCCGGAAAAAATGGTAATCTATTGGAGCAAGGTCCGGGGAGTACGGTGGATATCGCAGACATTTCAATTGTAGCTTATCTAACTTAGTGGTTGTTTGTTGTGCAGTGTGTGGTCTTGCGTTGTCGTGAAGCAGCAGTGGCATAGAGCGATTGACCAATCTCGGTTGTTTAGCAGCTAGTTCTTCCTTCATGGTTTGCAGTTGCTGACAATAGATATCT